>RJWM01048551.1:0-11458 GCA_004363535.1 Dasyprocta punctata
ATCGCCACCTGGTTTGAGCCTCAGTTGCCTCAGCTATGTTGGTTTAGGGACAGAATTTCCTCAAGTTGATGTGAACATTAACAAGAAAATACTCGCGAGGTACTGGGCGTAGCGGCTGGGGTAACACCTGACACACAGAGGTTATTATCCTTAGCTCTTAAACTCTAGCTACTGTAACACACAACATGTGTGATACAAAATTACTATTAAAATACATAAAATTGAGCCGAGCGTGGTGGCGAACGCCTTTAATCCCAGCACTCGGGAGGCTGAGGTAGGAGGAGCGTTGTGAGTTCGAGGCCGGCTTGGGCTACAACGCGAGCGCAAGGCCGGCCTGAGCTACACAGTGCGACCCTGCCTCAAAAAACCAGGGCCAGGAGTTTGGCTCAGTGCCTTAAGCGCCTGCCCTGGCAGGCGCGAGGTTGTGAGTTCAATCCCTGGTGCAGCAAAAAAAAACCAAAAAAACAAAACAAAACAAAACAAAAAACATAAAATTGGCTGCAGTGGGGTAAACCCAGCACTCTGGGAGGCTAAGGCAAGAGGATTACAAGTTCAAGTCCAGCCTGAGCAACTTTGTGAGATTGTGTCTCAAAATTAAGAAAAATAAAAGTGTGGGGATGTAATTTAGTGTGAAGACCCTAGGTTCAATCCCCACTACAACATACACTGTTATGGTTGGTACATTGTGTCAACTTGAGAAGTTTAGACATTAACTGAGATACTCAGTGGGGAGCCAGGGTTCTTACTTTGTAAATATCCTCATCCTGTGCAAAGGAGGGCAAGGAGATTTTGTGAGTGCTACACCTGTTATGGGTGTGTATGGGGGTGGCCTACATACTATGTAAGAAAGGAGAAGAGGCTTGTCTCCCACCTACTTTTGCTCTGGCTGCTTTTGCTCTAGCCAGTGCCCCAGTGACATGCAACCCTGCTTTGGAGCCAGCTGATTACGGACTGAGACCTCCACAAACAGTGAGCTAAATAAACCTTTCCTTCCCTAATTTGGGGTGTCAGGTGTTTTTTCTCAGCAATAAGAGAAAAGTAACCAAGACAGAATTTGGTATCAGGAGCGGAGTCTTTGCTGTGACTGTACCTGACCATGTGGTTCAAGAGCCTTTGGGAATGGCTTATGGGAAGAGTTTCAAAAGGTTCAGAGATGTCACCTGAATGCATAGAGCTGGAGCACCTTAGGCTGCTCTGTAGGGGAGAGGCTGGTCATAGCTCAGGAGACCAGAAGGCTAATAGACATCCTGCTGGTGAAGACCAGGCTCAGGAGGTTCCTGTGGGGAAGAAGGACTGCGTTGTGGTTGAACTCTAGATGATGTGTGCTACAGCTTGGCAGAACGTTTGTGTGCATTTTGCTCGTGTTCAGAGACTTTTCCTGAGACTAAGATTAAGGATGATGGACTACTTAATCTGGCAGAAGAAATTTCAAGGCGGTCTAATGTTGAGGCAGTGGCATGACTATTGTTGGGGGCTTTTAGCCAGATTTATGTTGTGAATCAAGAGCAGAGAGCCCAGCAGGATGATTTAAAACGTTGTGAGTTTGGCCAGAAAGGAAGCTCCAGTAAACCTGTGGACTGTAAAGACAGAGCTGAGATCTCCGTTGCTGTGAAGGAACAGCATAAAAAAAAAAAGGTGGCCTGCAGGCATCACAGGAAGAGGCAGCTGGTCCCCATACTTTGCAGCCTCAAAACTGCAAAAGTGAAAGACTTTTCTTGGAGGAGAAAGCCTCAGAGCATTATGTTCCTGAATGGCAGCAGCGGCCACACTGGGTTCTAGAATGGAGACAGCATAGAGAATCTGTTCCTCAGAATCAGGTTCAGAGTGCCCAGTGATCCAGGCACTCTACCCCTACAGCCAAGAGAGAGGACAGTCTGGCTGCTGCTCCAGCTGGCGGCAGACCTTGGCATCATCCACGTGGTGCAAGGGTTCTGAGATTAATAAGGCTTGCACCCTGATTTCAGGAGGCCTGGGAGGCCAGGCAGTGTGCCCCTGAGAGGGCAGTGTGTGAAGCTGTGAGTGTGAAGCCAAAGGTGCAATGGAGAACCCAGAAGTTTGGAAAACCCAGGAATGTGAATCATCTAAGGAAACCTGCAATGAGGGAGCAAAGACAGCCCAAGAGAGAAGCTGTGGGAGCTAAAGCCCCTGGAAGTGCCGTGGGGGTGGAATCTTTCAAGACTTTTGGAGATTGCAACCAGATTGCTTCAGATGCTGAGCGTGGAACTCCAGGACTTAATGTTTGCCCTGCTGGATTTTGAACTTCCTTTGGTCCCAATCCTTTGTATCCCATTTTTACCCTCTGGAATGGTAATGTTTATCTTGTGCCATTATATGTTAGAAGTGTTTAATTTGGTTTTCATTTTTACCAGGTGTTGTAGACAGGGGTTACAGGGAGAACAACTGCATAAAGGACACAGGATTTGTAATACTGTTTATAATAGTCACCCAGAGTTGAACACAAGAAAGTGCAGGAAAATCTATCCACAACCCTAAGACCCAGGATATTTAGCCGAGGGCCTGGATCCCACAGCAATGTCCTGCAAGAGTCCAGCTAGAGACCCAAATGCATGACAATGCCTCCCACAAATCCAACTGGAAATCTAAGAGCCCACAATAAGGACTCATGCCAGTCTGTTTACGGTTCTGTGCCGGAAAGGCCAAAGGTCAGCGGTGGAACTAGGAAGTCTATGCCAGCGGGGTGAAGGAGCTGTGCAGTGGGTTGAGGGTTCTACATGGGAGCCGAGAAGTCAGGCTCAAAGGAAGAAGCAGGGCTGCCCTGAAGAGCATCACAGCCATCCTCAGTGGCAACGAGGTCCTGAGCTCCTCCGACGATGAGAACAGTTGAGCACAGGTCAGGAAGCCCAGCGTGACCAGCTTCTCCAGCACACAGCTTCCCCTCCAGAGCCAGAAAGTGAGGCACAATGTGAGGAGCAGAGCTCCTGCAACGTGAACCACAGCCACTCTCATTGATGAAGTCCGGAGCTACCCCAATGATAATGGCCGAATCCACATTGAGGAAGCCAGCATGACACAGCACCTCTGGGAAAACCAGCGGCTCGAAACAGTAACTCTTGAAAGAACCCACAACGCCTCGCTTTTCTTCTCCACATCTCTATTTATGCTGGTAACTTTCTTCAGGTGGGCCATCTTTACTCAACACCAGCTGAATTAATTCAGCTGGTGCTAAATTGACCACCAGTTTTTAATCCATAACACAGGGGCTCACAGCTAAGAGTTTGCCTTCCATCTTGGAGATTTGGGACTTGGACTTTCCAGCAATGCTGAGTCTTTTAGGGTTTTGGCAACTCTTGCAGATGGACTAAATGCCTTTTGCATAAAAGGATGTGCATGAATCTTTGGAGGTCCAGGGACAAAATGTTATGCTTCTGTTATAATGTTGATAGACTTAATGCTGGTTCTTAAGGATTGTCAAGCTGTGTTATAATGTTCAAGTTGCAGAATGTTAAGAATAAGCATACTTTTGTATCTGGAGGCTGATTTAAAGAAGTATGTCTGGTTGCCAAGTTGACAAGGGAAGGATTGTTATGGTTGATACATTTAGAAGTTTAACTGAGAGACTCAGCAGGGAGCCAGGGTTCTTACTTTGTAAATATCTTCATCTTGTGCAAAGGAGGGTAAGGAGATGTTGTGAGTGCTACACCTGCCCTGGGTGGAGAGGGGTGGCCTGCATACTATATAAGGGAGGAGAAGAGCCTTGTTCCCCACCCCACTTTGCTCTGGCTGCTGCCTTGAAGTGTTGCCCCAGTGCCGTGCCACCCTGCTTTGGAGCCAGCTGATTATGGACTGAGACCTCCACAAACAGTGTGCTAAATAAACCTTTCCTTCCCTAATTTGGGATGTCAGGTATTTTGTCTCAGCAATGAGCGAAAAGTAAGCAAGACACACACATAGTTGCTTTTTTTTGATACTGGGGATCAAACTCATGACTTCACACTTGCCAAGCAAGCACTTGTGCCACTGAGCTAAATCCCTGGCCCACCACACACACACATATATATTTAAAATAACAACGTGTACATAATTGTAAATCTAGCATGGCCATAAGGCTGGAAAAAGGCATTAAGTATAAAGGAGCTTGCACAGATTCTTGTTTGCAGTCGCTGTCCATTGTCCATCTCTTGGGTCAACAACAGATTTAAACCAGGTGTTGTGGCACATGCCTGTAATCCCAGCACTTGGGAGGCTGAGGCAGGAGAATCATTGCAAGTTTGAGGCCAGGCTGCACTACATAGTGAGACTCTGTCTCAAAACAACAACAACAAATTTTGCTTTGGGACTGGAGGTGTAAAGCAGTGGTAAAATGTATGCTTAGTGTATGCCAGGTCCTGGGTACAATCTGAGATAGCACGCATATGTGCATGTGCATGTGACTGACACACACGCGTGTGCACACACACACACGATTTCTTTAGGCACACGCTTCTAACCCCCTCCTTCTAGCCCTGGATCTCACTTTGCGCAGGGCTGATCCTGCCCCACTCCTAGTCTTTGTCCCCTTTCTGTCGCTCTAACAGAGTGATTCACACAGCAGGGGTTTGTCTGGTTCAGAGCCCAGGAAGCCCAGGTGTGGGGCCGGCACCTGCTGGGCTCCGCCCTCAGGCTGCTTCCATGCAGGGTGGAAGCCGCAGGGCCAGCAGTGGGACCTGGAGGGGCGAGGCCTGGTGACAGCTCCCTCTGCTGAGAGTGAATGCTTCCCTGAGAAGGAGCCCAGCCCCTTGGGGAAGGCAGGGACCCGTGTGAGGTGCCACCTCCCGACACTGTGACACAAGCACTGAGTGTCAATGTGACTTTGGTGGAGAGACCTTGTCTGCCCGTTTCTTGTCCCCACCCCAAAGGTCCTCAAGCGTTCCTTCAGCTTCACCTCCTGCACAAGAGTGTCCTTGGGCTGCGTCCCCGACCTCCTTCCCTGAGCTTCTCGGGGCCTCAACCCTCTCTCCCCGCCCAGCAGGCGCCACCCCCAGCCCCGGTGCCCAGCTGTCTCCATGCTGAGTCTCAGAGTTTCGGGGCTGCTGGACAGCTCTTCCTGTCCCGCGGGAAGCCGGTGACACCTGCTCACCCTTCACCTCGTCCATCTGTCACTCTCCCAAGGCTCAGGCCCCAAACCTGGGAGCTTTCTTTGACTCTTTTCTTAGTTCAAACGTACATTTTAAAGGGTATAACTCAGGGCATTCACAAAGCTTGTAGCCCTCATCACTAGCTAACCCAGGGTGTCTCTGTGAAGTCCCGAGAAACCCATGCTCATCAGTGACACCCCTGCACCCCCTCCACCCAGCCCGCCACGCCCACCAGACTGCTTTCTGTCTCTGTAGATTTCATATCAACAGAGCCCCACACACTGTGGCCTTTTGAGCCTGCCTTCCTGTTCTCAAGATTCATCATGAAGCACAGTTTGGTACTTTTTCCCTTTTATGGCCCCATAATATTCCATTGCATGGTGTCTTAGTTACTTTTCTCTCATTGCTGGGACAGAATAAATACCCAATGCTCAGAATGAAGGAAGGAATGGTTTATCTAGCTCACAGTTTGTAGAGGTTTCAGTCCGTAATCAGCTGGCTCCAAGGCAGGGTGGCATGGCACAGGGGCAGCAGTTCAAGACAGCAGAAGACAGCAAAAGCAGCCAGAGCAGAAGGGGGAAAGCACGCCTCTTCTCCTCCCTTATGTTGTATGCAGGCTACAACCCTCAGGGCCCATGTTGCACTCACAAAATCTCCTTGCCCTCCTCTTGCATGGGATAAGGATGTTTACAAATGAGGACTCCCTGCTGGGTCACTTAGTTGACACAATGAGCAACATCCTGGAGTGGTAAGGGCGTGTCCCCTAGACCCTAGGATGCAGAACTGCTGAGTTACTTAGTTAAGCTTCTAGACTTCTCAAGTTGACACATGAATCACCTATTACACATGGCAGTATCACCTTGGGCTCATCCCTTCTGTAGCTGATGAGCATTTTCGGAGCTATGATGAATAGCCTTGCTGTGAATATTCATAGGCAAGCTTTGGTGTGGATGTGTGTCTGTATTTCCCTGGGCATGGGCCTGGGTGTGGAATTGCAGGCTGACAGGATGACTTGGATGTCTAAAATGGGAAAGAGCCGCCATCTCATTTTCCGCAGGAGCTGTACCACTGCTGTCCCCGCCATCAGCCTGTGGGGCCCCAACGGCTCTCCCTCCTCCCCAACACTTTTTATCCTGTGTCTTCACGGCTGTGAAGTGATCTCTCGCTACGGTTCTGACTTGCGTTTCCCGAATGGTTAATGGGGTGGAGCCTCGGTCCGAGCTCTTATGAGTCATTTGCATACGTCTTGGAGAAATGTATCCTCAGATCATCTGCCTAGTTTTCCGTCGTGTTCCTTGCCTTCTTATGAGTGTATGTGCTGTCAAGAGGCGCACACTTACCTTTTAATTATTGAGCTGTAAAAGCCTTTATAAATTCTGGACATAGTCCTCGCTGGAGAGATGATCTGCCCATACTTTTCCTACTGTATGTGTTATCTTTTCACTGTCTTATTGGTATCCTTTGAATCACAAAATTTTAACTTTTGATGAAATTCAGTTTATCTGATGTTTTCTATGACTGTGCTTTTCTGTTTGGGCAGCAGTGACTCAGGCATCTCTGTGGACTGGCGGGGTTCAGGGAGCTTCGAACCCAGTGGTGATCGAGATGGACGCTGTCCCTGCCCTCGGGAGGACATTGTTCTAAGAGTGGACAGATGAAGCACAGATAAGGATACAAATGGAAAAATCAGCCAGACATGCCTTTAATCCCAGCACTCGGCAGGCTGAGGTAGGAGGAGCGTTGTGAGTTCCAGGCCTGCTTGGGCTACAAGGCGAGCGCAAGGCTGGCCTGAGCTACATAGTGCGACCCTGCCTCAAAAAACCAGGGCCAGGAGTTTGGCTCAGCGGCTTAAGCACCTGCCTGGCAGGCGCGAGGTTGTGAGTTTGATCCCTGGTACCACACACAGACACACACACACACACACAAAGGAAAAATCGAAACCAAAGTGGCAGGGCATGCTGGGAATCCCAGCGTTCTGGGAGGCTGAGGAAGGGGGATCTCAAGTTTGAGCCCAGCCTGGGCAATTTAGCAAGACCCTGTCTCAGAATAAGAATAAAAATTTGAAAAAGGACTGTGGACAGAGTTCAGTGTGAAGGCTCAATCCCTGATACTGAGAAAAAAAAAAGAAAGAAAGAGAAAAGTTGTTTTAGAGAGTGGTTAGTGAGAGTTGTGGAAAACAAATAAGACTATGTGATAGAAATTCCCTGCTGGAAGATTCCAGAGGGGGCCTTTCCCGCTCTGGGGTGTGGGAGAGGGCTGTTGCGAGGGCATAACATCTGAAGTCTGAGTGAGAAACCAGCTCTGAAGATGTGGGGCTAGTTATGCCAGGCAGAAGAGCAGAATTTGCCTGAAGATAAAACTAATACCCAGAGGAGGGGAAATAGATGGGTGCAGAGCTGTCCAGGCAATATGCCTTGATTGAACCATGCCTGCATCCCACTTTGATCTAGATCCTCTAGTTGCTGGGCCTTTGCTTTCTCTATTGTTCATCCCGTGCTGGACTGTAAGCCCCGTAAGAGCTGGGGTGTATTTGCTTAGTCCAAGGCCACACACAGCCAATAAGGTTTATTGCTTTTCTTAAATGACTGGAAGGCGTGGGCTTGTGCATGGGAAACGGGGGCAGATCTGAGAGCTAGCGGCCCCTTCACACATGGAGGAAGCTGACATCCAGCGGAAGGGGAGCAGGGAGATCCCCTTTCCCAGAAAATCTTCCCATGCTGTGTGAAGGGCTGATTTACATCACGTGCCTGCCCCCTACAGGCCAGCGAGTTTGCAACCGGGGAACAAATGAATGAATGAGTGAATTAATGAATCTGTATCACGCCCTCTATTATTATTATTATTATTAATTATTATTGCCATCATCATTATTATTATTTGCAGTATTGATGCTCAAACCCAGGGGTGATCTTCAGCGAACTACATCCCTATCCCTTTTTATTATTATTTTTTTAATTTTGAGACAAGCTCTTGCTCGAACTTCTGATCCTCCTGCCTCAGCCTCCGGATTAGCTGGCATCACAGATGCGTCACTGCGCCTGCCTTACTGCCTCAATTCTTTTCTTTTTTCTTTTTTAAAGTTTATTTAGTCTAATGTTTTATGTTTGCTATTTATTTATTAAATATCGGGGATCGAACTCACTATCTCGTGCTTGCCAGGCAGGCGCTTGTGCCACTGAGCTGAACTCCCGGCAACTCCCCCGATCCTTAACATGGTACATAGTACATATAAGTTTCAAATATTTTTATTTTTCTTCTAAAGAAATATGAATTTAATGGGATTGTTTTTTATATGGCATGGCTCCCCATTGAAGCAAATCTTTACACACAGTATTTATTTTTGCCTTGCTGGTTTTTTTTTTCCCCCATTTTTCCCCCCTGCCTCAGTTGGGCGAATTGACCGCAGAATTCTCTGTAAAACCAAACTTTGACGTATTTTGTCCGGCAGGGGGAGCCCACGACAATGCAGAGAAAGAGCCCGGCTTGGCGTGGAGTGGAGCCGGCTTCCTGCTTTCCCGCAGTGCCCTCATTTACTGCATGGGCAAACTCCACCTTATAGCGGCAACTTCGTGTTATGACAAGATGGTGCCTTCATACGGTTCCCAATAAAAGTACAATAAAAAGATAAACAGTCCCGGCTTCTTCATCTCCCCTAGGTCCCCCCCCCCCCCCACTGGCAGGGTTGTGCTGAACGCCGTGGCGCGGGAGTTTGGTTTATTCACGGTATCTTGTAGAATATTCCACACCCGCGTACAAGGGATGACAGGGAAACACTGTGACTGTTTACATTAAAAATTACTCCAGCGAAAGACTCGCTGCCATCCATCCCCTTCAAAATCCTCCCCTCGCCTCGCACACACCCCCATCTTCTTGCCACTTTTCGAAATAGCTCTGGGAGTCCTCTTTCATGTCTTTACCAGGCGTGATCAAAAACTACAGTGAGAAGCTGCTCGTGGTGTCGCACACGGGTGAATATTCATAGAAAATGCTAGCTGGGGGCGGTGGCGCAGGCCTGTAATCCCAGCTCTGCGGAGGCTGAGGCAGGAGGATTGCCGTGAGTTGGAGGCCAGCCTGAGATACAAAGTGAGTTTAAGGACAGCCTGAACTACAGAGTGAAACTGTGTCTCAAAGAGACAAACAAACAAACAAGCAAAACCCACCACAAAACGCAGTGAGCACTGCTGCCAAGCGTCATAGGACGAAAAGGCAGGTTTAGACACACACGGTGTTGCGTCCTTGTGCCCTGGTCACAACACGTGGCGTTCGTTGCATTATCGTTCCCTGGGTCTGGCACCGTGAGACTTCTGGCTCTTCCCCAAAATCAAAATGACCGTGAAAGGGAAATGTTTGGAATCACTTCAAGACACAGAGGCAGGCACACTAGTGCCACCCCAAAGAGGGTCCCTATCTTTCTGCCTTGCCCATGGGCACAAGGCTCCATGGAGTTCAAGATCGTTATCATTCTTCCCTCCTGATGGGCACTCAGGTTATTCCTCACCTTCTGCTACTAGAAATGAAGCAACAAATGACCTTGGGCGTATTTTGCCAGCACAAAGGGAGACCTATGGCCGGGGCTCTCAGCCCCAGCTGTCAGGAGAGTCACCCCTGGGGCTTTAAAAAATCTCAACACCAGGGTGCACCTCAGTTCAACTCTTAGGATCCCAGAGCTCAGGACAGAGCACCTGGTATCCCAGGGCTAGCCAGGGACCTGCCAGCCCAAGCTGGTTGCAGACATAGAGGTTTGAAAATTTGCCAAACGGCCTTCACACGGAAGGTGTCAGTGCATCTGAAACACTGGGACTGCATAGCCCAGGGAAGGTGACGCTTTTAGAGCTTTCGATGACAAACAGCCCAGTGCAGCCTGTGTGCCATAGGTTCACCACCAGGGGCGTAGCCTCACCTGCAAAGGACACCAGTCCAACTTTTTGATTTTCTCCAACTTGCTATATTATTATCATTAATTTTTGGTACTGGGAATCGAACTCAGGACCTTGTGCTTGCCAGGCAGACACTGATGCTTATTGAGCTATATCCCCAGCCCCTACCCTGCTATATTATTATTATTATTATTATTTTGCAAAGTGTCCCAGTCTTGCTTTAGTTTTCATTTCTCTTCTTGAGGGTGAGCTTGGGCATCTGTTCATTGGTCTCGAGCCTTTTGAGCCGCCTGATCACATCTGTGCTGGTTTTCTTTTGTGTGGTTGTTCACTCCCTATGCCACCGACACTGATTCTTTGTGATCTGAGTGGCAAATACTTCTCAGGGCTGCGGCCTTTCTTTCCGTCGTTTGTAACTGGTAGTGATTTTTCTCTTTGAAGCAGGGTTCAGACGTATTTGAATTTATTCATCTTTTTATTATTTCTGGGTAGAAGGAAATCTCCCATTCCAGACTCACTGAGGGAGCTGCCCAGGTCATCTTCTTCCTCTTCCTCCTCCTCCTCCTTCTTTTTCTTTTTCGTCTTTTTGAGACAGGGTCTCGATATGCAGTTCAGGCTGGCCTTGAGCTCACTTTGTGGTCTAGGCTGGTCTTGAACTCCCAACGATCCTTCTGCCTCAGCCTCCCAAGTGCTGGGATTACAGGTGTGTGCCACCGTATCTGGTGCCCAGGTCTTCTGACACTTTTGGGGACGCCTTTATTCACAGGTCCATCTCTGATCCTTTCTCAAACCCAGCCTGAGCAGGGATGCGGGGAATGAATCATCTCCACTTTTCTCCGTCCAGTTGTCCCTTATCTTTATCCAGGAGGACAGAAGGAAGCGCAGTGGCTGCATCAAGCAGGAGTTTCTTTGTTTTTGTCATTTTATTTACAGGGACACCCGCTCCTACTCCTCTGCAATCACGGCCCATCCACCAACCCACTCATCCTCGCATGGACAGGCTCATTCGTTTCCTTTTGTTTTTTGCTTGGCAAGAATTTTAAAATTTATTACACATCCTATCTGACCCTTTGACTTTGCATTCAGGATTTATTTTAATTACTTAATAACTAACAAGTCTTTCTTGGGTGTCTAATCTATGTGTTTATGTGTGTCATTTCAATTACACCTCAAGCAGCAGTGACACTGGCTCTGTCACCTTCCCATTTGAGGAAAGCAGACTCAGCCAGGTCTCAGGCTTGTCCAGGGCTGGAGTTGACCATGACAGCCCTGAGTGCCGACCCTGAGCTGGGTCCTAGGGTCAAAGCTTTCAATGCCTCGAAGGCAGAGGGGCCAGAGGAGGGTGAGGGAGTGGGGAGGACCGTGAGTCAGCTGTTACGGGGTGGGAGGGGAGACAGGCATGTAAATGACCCAGGCCAGGGTAGACAGAGCTCCCACCAGCGTCTTGGAAGCTGTTCACTTTCTCCCCTTCCTATTTAGAACGCTCCATTCCTTACACACGCGCGC
>RJWM01048552.1:0-11437 GCA_004363535.1 Dasyprocta punctata
GGCTTGCATTTCGTGGGTGGTCATGGTTTATCATCAGAGGATGCCACAGGTGTGGTGGGGACTGCATGCTTGTGTAGTGGGGCAAGGTCTGCATGGTAGAGGGGTGCTGCTCTTCCCACTTGCTGTTTATTCTTTATTCTTCATTTAGTGTATTTTCTTTCCTATACTTCCAGGCTTACCTTTATATGAAGATACCCTTTTAAACTTTGATAGTAAATAGTTTCAAGTCACACCAGATATACAAGGTATTTGAAAGTTTGAAAAGTATCAGCTTTGAGGTGCTTGAGAGCTTACGTTATTCCTAAAATACTTGTTTTTTAAAAATTGTTTAAAAGCAAATTTTGGTAATTTATAACTTTCTTAAAAATATCTTATTCAAACAGATTTTTCAAGAGACATATATAGAGTTGACAAAAGTATTTATCACATTACTTACTATTTCATCTTATTTTTATTTTTTACCTGATTTTGCTCTTTCTTGATTTGGTAACTTATTTTTAGGCTGTTTTGAAGACTTATTTTTAAATTTAATTATCAAACTATTTTCTCAACATTATTTTATAAAAATGTTCTCTATGTTACTGTCTTTTCCCAATTTCTTGTGTTGAATGTATAATTCACTTCATTTTAATTTTTACTATAAATTTTTAAAACTAGTTATTTTCTTGAAAAGCAATTTTAGAAATCCATTAGTGTTTGTCACATACTGCTTTAATTATTGTTATTTACTAAATACATGATGTGATTTAAAAAAATATTCTCTTGGGCCCTGGGGTATAGTTCAGAGGTGGAGCACTTTCCTAGCATTCTGCTGGCATGAGGCTTTGGGTTCAATTCCTGGCACCGGACAGAAAAAAATTTTCTTATTGACACATAATAATGTACTTGTACAGTCTTATGGGGTACATTATGGTAATTCAACACGTGTATGCATTATGTAATAATCAAATCAGAATAATCAGCATTTTCATACTTCACCCACTAATCATTTTTATGTGTTGAAAATTTCATTCTCTTTTAGTCATCTGTAGTGTCTCCTAGGCTGTTTTAACCCAAAGTTAACTTTACTCTCCTACAAAAGACAAGAAGTGATTCCCAGTTCTGTGCTTCCTGCTACTTATTGCACTTCTTCCCTCCATTCCCCGACCTTTGCAGGATCTGGAACCACTATGTCATTAGGTTCTTCTGCCAGACTGACTTGTGAGTTTGCACAAGAGTGACAGAGCATGTCATATGTGTCTTTTTGTGCATGATTTCTAATGTGATTTTTAAATTGTCTGCTGAATAAAGTTTTATTTTTTTACATTTGTTACTGTTTGGTTTTTACTTTTTAAAATAGTCAAATAATATGCTCCATATGTTTATATACGTAAATTAAGTGAAAATATTCTCAGATGTGTCCAACACCTAGGAAATAAAATGACTCTTGGGTGCTATAAGCCAGCTAAGCTATTTTCAAGTTTCACTACGACACACGTGTGGATATTTTGGTTTATATGCCACATACACACCTACCTTCTGCTCAATCATAAATGAATAATGCACATAAAAATGCATACTGGTTGTTCCACATTCTTAGATATTTCCTGGATTGAGATACACTACAATATAAAATCTCATAATTAACTGAGTTTTTGTATATTTTAAAATTCAGTTTTCTTGTATATTTTGATATTGTGTTTTTGGTACACAAGTTTTCATAGCAACTATTTTGGTACATTATAACATTTTGCATTGTAAAGTAAGCACCTCCTTTTCCACTAGGCAATATTTATGTTCTCCCATACTACCCCCTCTGAATTTGGTGCTATTTCTCTTTCTGTTTGCCTTTTACTTTCTCTCCCTCCTCCCTACATCCGTGCTTTACTATTATTTTGATAATCAATTTTAGAGAATTATTTTCCTGTTGTAGTTAGGGATTGCAAGGAAAACAATTACATACAGGACTTGTAATTTACAGAACTATTTTATAATAGTCACCCAGAAAGTTAAACACACTAAGACTCAAGGAATCTAGCTGAGGGCCTGGATCCTACAGCAATGTCCTGCATGAGTCCAGCTAAAGGCCTAAAGCCCATAACAATGCCCACCAGCTGTCCAGCTGGAGGCCTAGAGCCCACGACAGACTCATGCAAGTCTATTCGTGGATCTGCTCCGGAAAGGCCCATAAGTCAGCAGTGGAAGCCAGGAAGTGTACCAGCGGGATGAAGGATCTGTGACAGTAGGTTGAGGGTTCTACACTGGAGCCAGGAAGTGATGCTCAAAGTGAAAAACAGAGCTCCCCCGAGAAGTACCACAGCTATCCTCAGCGACAGTGAGGTCCCAAGTTCCTCCAGTGATAACAGCTAAGTTCACATCAGGAAAGAAACCTGACAAACTCCTCCAGGGTAACCAATGCATCAGGAGAACCACCAACATCATGGAGAACCAGCAACACCAAATACATGCTCTGGAGTTCTCCTTTTTATCTTGGCAACAATCCTCAGGTGGGCCATCACACTCAGCAACATGCTAATTTAGTTCAGCTGGTATTACAAGTTGACCACCAGTTATCAATCCACCACATTTCCCCTATTTATAACCTAGTTTTTTAGTTTTGATTCAATTCTTTTTAGATGGTTGATGTTAGTGTGTATTATGAGAGATATCTACTTTTATTTCTTTTGGTTTTGTTCTTAATGTGTTCTGTAAACTTTTCTGCTGTCTCTTTTATTTTGTTTTGTGTCTCTTTGTACTTTTTCCCTTAGTGAAGCTGAGTCCCTTTAAAGGTTGACATTTTTTCAGCTTTTCTTTGCTACTTAATAAAAAATAGAAGTTCATAAGCTTTACTTAGGTGTTTTTACTTGCAGGTATTAATCGAATCTACTAATTTTTCTCTTATTAGATAGGACACTTATCATACTTGAATTCTCCACCTCTTATCCTACTGTTCTTGCTTTGCAAGCTATTTCTGTGTCTGTATTCTTACTAAAATTTCTACATGAGTGCCCTCTGATTAGTTGACATACTGACCACTGACTTTCTACTTATGATTTCCCTCGTTTAAGTATCTGTTTTAGGTGATACGTGGTTTTCATTTACTTTCTCAAGATGGGCTTATGGTTAGTAATATAGCTACTGAATATTATTGCCTTTTAAGATAGTTATTTTATTACTTTTTCTACTTGTAACAGAATACTTGTTCAGCTGGCATTTTCGCTCGGAATAGTGCAAAAATATGTTTAGTGCTCTTCTGGTATTCAGACATAATATAAAATTCTGAGACATGCTTTTTTACCCCTTCTATTTACTACCTATTACTATTTTTTAAAATTTTATTTTAAAGAGAAAAAAACAAAATTTCAAAACAAGGCAAGAGGGTGATAATAATGGTTAACACATTTTATATTGTTTCCTTTAAATTAGTTACTCAGGGTTCAAGATATTGGCACTTAATTGTCCAAACAATATTCACACAGGGCTTTCTTTTTAATGAACTAAGAAAAATTAGTGGTATAACTGTTTTAACTATCTTATATATATATATTTTTTCTTTTTGCTTCCTTCTTTAATCCATTCACCCATCCCAGTTTCTCTTTCCTTTTGAAGTTTCTTCCCATTTTATAATATCTATTGTGCATTTGGGGTCTTATTTACTCTTTCAGATTCGCACACTAGGGAAACAATACAATGTTATGGATGTGTGCATCTGGGTTATTTCAGTTATGATTATGATCCTGAGTTGCATCCATTTGAGTATAAGTGTCTCAAATTTATACTTCTTTATGACTGTGTAGTACTCCACTGTATAAAAAGACCACATCTTTTTTTTTTTTAAATCTATTTCTCAGTTGATGAGCATTTCGGTTGTTTCCAAGATCCAGCTGCTGTAAAAAAGCATGCACATATATTGCTGTGGTATGATGTTTTTAATTCTTTTGGGAAGACACCCAGAAGAAGAGTAGCTGGGTCAAATGGGACCTCCAATCCTAGCTTTTTGAGGGATCTCCACATTGGTTTGCACCAGTCTACACTCCCACCAACAGTGGAGAAGGGTTCCTTTTTCCCAGACCCTCCTGCATTTGTTATTGGTTGATTTCTTGCTAATAGTCATTCTTCCCAGAGTGAAATGAAATCTTACGGTTGTTTTAATTTGCATCTCTCGAATGACTGGTGATGTTGAACAATTTTTCATATATTTATTTGCTGTTTGCATCTCTTCATCTAAGAAGTATTCATCTCAGATGCCCATTTTTGAATTGGGTCTTTAAATCGGGGAGGTCTGATTATTTTGAGTTCTTTATATGTTTTCAATAGTAATCCTTTGTCTAAGGAACAGCTGACAAACATTTTTTCCTACATTGCAGGCTATCTTTTCACTCTGTTGGTGGTTTCTCTTGCTGTGCAAAAGCTTTTTAACAAGATGAGATCCAAGTTGATGAATCTTTGTGATAGTTCCTGTGTGACTGGGGTTTCATTCATAAAGTCTTTGCCTGCACCAACATCTTCAATAATTTTACCTATTCTATATTCTGTATTTAATGTTTCTGTTTTAATATTTAGATATTTGATCCATTTCAAATTTAGTTTAGTGTATAGTGAAAGATATGGGTCAAATTTTAATCTTCAGCGTGTGCAGAGCCCATTTTTACAGCACCATTTATTAAAGAGGTTGTCTTTCTTCCAGTGATTGTGTTTGGCACCTGTGTCAAAGATAAGGTGATTGAATACATCTGAAATTGTTTCTGCACCTTTTAATCTGTTCCATTGATCTTCAGTTCTGGTTTGTTTTCAGTATCATGCTGTTTTTATCACTGTAGCTTTATAGTATAATTTCAAGTCAGGGCTTGTGATGCCCCCTGACTTGCCTTTGTTGTCCAAAATTGCCTTTGCTATTCTAGGTCTCTTCTGGTTTCAAACAAATTTTAGGATTGTTTTCTCTAATTCTGTGAGATAGAATATTGGAATTTTGATGGAAATTGCATTAAATCTCTGTATCAGTTTTAGAAGTGTGGTTCTTCCTAACCAAGAGCAAGGACTAATTTTCTGATAACTTCTTCAATCTTCTTTTCCAGAGTACTGTAGGTTTCAATGTAGATGTCTTTTACATCCTTCATTAGATTGATTCCTAAGTATTTCATTTTATTGGCTGCTATTGTGAAAGATGTTGATTCTCTAATTTCTGTCTCAGTGAGTTTGTTATTTGTGTACAGGAAAGCTATTGATTTTTAAAAGTTGACTTTGCATACAGCTATGCTACTGAATTTGATTATTAAATGTAGCAGCTTTTTAGTGGAGTTTTTGGGGTCTTCTACTAGAATATCATGTCATCTGCATACATTAATAATTTAACTTCTTTCTTCCTATTGTTACTCCTTTTATTTCTCTAATTGTGCTGGTTAAAGTTTCCAAGACTATGTTAAATAACAGTGGAGACAGTGGACATCCTTGTCTTGTTCCTGTTAGAAAGATTTCATTTTTGTCCATTTGATATGATGTTGGCTGTTGGTTTGTCATAGATGGCATTTATCAGATTGAGATAAAGATGATATGTTCCAATCTTCTGTAGAGTTTCTATTGTGAATGTGTGCTGGACTTTGTCAGATACTTTTTCTGCATCTGTTGAGGTAATCATATGATTTTTGTCCTTGGCTCTGTTAATGTGATGTATTACATTTATTGATTTATGTATGTTGAACCATTCTTGCATCCCTGGAATGAATCCCACTTGATCATGGTGTATAATTTTCTGGATGATTTGCTGTTTGCCAGTATTATATTGAGGATTTTTGCATCTATTTTCATTAGGGAGATTGGCCTCTTTCTTAGTTGGGTCCTTCCCCAGTTTTTTTTTTTTTTGTCTGAGTAATGCTTGCTTCCAGGAATGAATTCCAGAGTATTGCTTCTCTTTCAATTTCATTGAAGAGTTTGAGAAGTAGCAGTGTTATGAGTTTTCTAAAAATTTTGTAGAATTCAGCAGTGAATCTGTGAGAGCCTGAGCTTTTCTTCATTTGTAGATTTTTAATTATATCTTTGATATCATTGATTGATATTGGTTTATTTAGGGTTTTTATATCTTCTTGATTCAGTTTTGGTAATCATATGTAGCTAGGAATCTGTCCATTTCTTCTGCAGTTTTCCACCTTATTAGAATACAAGATCTCAAAGTAGTTATAGATGATCTTCTGGATTTCCACCGGGTCGGTTGTGCTTTTAGGCTTTTCATTCCTAATTGGGTGGATTTGAGTCTATTCTTACCTTTTTTTTGGATAAGGTTGGATAATGGTTTGTCGATTTCATTTCATCTTTTAAAGAACAAACTCTTCAATTCATTGATACTTTGTTTGTTTTTAAAGTCTCCAATGCATTAATTTCTGCTCTGATCTTTATAATTTCCTCCTTCATACAACCTTTGGCCTAACCTACTCTTTTTTTTCTCCAGAAGTTTGAAGTTCACCATTACGTTGTTTATTTGTGCTTGCTCTATTTTCCTGATATGGCATTTACAGCTATAGATTTTCCTCTTAGGACTGCTTTCATGGTGTCCCATAAGTTTTAGTATGTTCTATTTTTTAATCATCTGACTTTTCATCTTTAAATTACACAGTCTCATTGATACACCTCACTTACTTAAAATAAGTTTTGCCCTTTCAATCTACTAGTAGAGATACTCACTGTTTATTGAATGAAAACTTGCTCCTTAGGCTCGCTTTAGTGGTGAAACAGTATTCTTAGAATATTTAAAAGCTTTATTATTATATTCTGCAATATACTGTACAGAAATTTTATTGCTTTATGTAATTTTTTATTACATTTACTCAACAAATATTTACTTTGTATTTTCATATTTGAATCTCAGATAATTTTTCAGACATGTGAAGAACATTAAGTAGTTTATCCTTAGTGCAAGATGATTAGCTTTATCAGTTCTTGTTCCCTGAAAGTTTTTTTCTTTCCAATTCATTTCTTTATTTAATATCTTTATTGAGGCTTACCTCATACACACAAACATATTTAGAGTAAATGATTTGATAGGTTTTGCTCTATTGATGCACTCACAAAACCAAACCCACAAGTGAGATGCAACAAACCGAAACTTCCTTGTTCTCCATTCTGATACTTCTTCAAGACCCTTCTCAGGCAGTCAATGATGCATTTTCTATCAGTACTAGTTGTTTTGAATGTCCTATAATTTATATATCTGGGGTCATATGACATGCATTTCTTTTGTCTTCTTTCACTGTCTTTCTACTTTCATATTCCTGGAGAATAATCTGTCACCCTTATTCCTATTCTTCTGTAGATAAAATCTTTTATTTCCTCAAATTAGTTTTGTCCATTATATAATCATACAAACCACTATTTCAGATACATCCTGAAATTTTGTTAGTATTTCATTTTAATTTTATTGCAAATATTTTCTCTTTTACCTCATGTCATTGGTTTATGAATTTCAAGTGTGTTAATTAACCCCTGAATATTTGAGGATTCCTTTATTTTTTCATTAATTTAATTTTAACAATGCAATTAAAGGGCTGGGAGTTTGGTTTAGTAGCTAAGTGCCTGTCTGGCAGGCTCAAGGTTGTGAGTTCAGTCCCTGGTGCTGCAAAAAACCCCAAAAAAGCAAACAAAAAAACGCAATGCAATTCAATTCTAACTATAAAATAAAATGTCTTATATGAATTCATTCTTTATGCATTTAGTAGTATTTGTTTTATGGTCCCAGAACATTATCTTTCTTGGTAAATATTATGGGTGCATGTGATAACAATGTATAACTTGGTTATTGTTCTTAGGTGTCTATTCGGTAAATTATGAGTATTATTTGGGTCTTCCATAGCTTTGCTAATTTTCTTCTGACATTTCTATTCATTACTCAGAAAGGAGTGTTGAAATTTCTGTTTATAGTTATAGATTTGTCTGTTTTCCAGTCCATTTTCTCATTTTTTGTATTATTACTTTGACCCTCAAGTTTTTAAGCACATGCACTGGTAAGCTTATTAAATCTTTTTGATGAATTAACTTACAATCATTATAAATATCTCTTTATTTATGGAAACAGTTACTTTTTAAAATTCTCTTTGTTGTTATTAATATTGTCACTTTAACTTTGTTGTGACTAGTGTTTGCACAATAAAGCATTTCATCATTTTACTTTCGAGCTATTGTATTGTTTAGCTTTTTCACTGCTGGAACAAAATACCTGATGCTGGTAACTTAAAGCAGAGGTTTATTTTGGTTCTTGTTTTCACAGAGGTTTCAGTTCATGATCTACTGGCTCAGAGACAGCAAATAATGTTGGAAGTACATGGTGGAGGAAAGCTGCTCACTTCACTGCTGCAGGCAAGCAGAGCAAACTGGAACAGTGCCAGAGAGGAAGAAGCCAGAAAGTAGATACAGTTGAGGGGACATCACTCTGACCCATCTGGACACATCTGGAAACATGCTTTACTAATCTCCCAGGCATTTTTAATCCAGTGAAGTTGACAATCAGGATTAATGATCACACCTATCTCTGCCTGCTATGGTTGGTAAGTTGTGTCAACTTGAGAAGTTTAGAAGTTTAACTGAGAGACTCAGCAGAAAGCCAGAATCCTTACTTTGTAAATATCCTCATCCTGTGCAAAGGAGGGCAAGGAGATTTTGTGAGTGCTACCCCCACCCCTGCCCTGAAGTGGGAGGGCGGCATGTGTATAATATAAGAGAGGAAAAGAGGCTTGCCCTTCCCCCTTTTGCTCTGGCTGCTTTTGCATGCTGCTGCCTTGAAGTGTTGCCTCTGTGCCATGATGTCCTGTCTTGGAGCCAACTGATTATGGACTGAAACCTTCACAAACAATGAGCTAAATAAACTTTTTGCTCCTTCATTTGGGTGTCTAGTATTTTGTCCCAGCTATGAGAGAAAAGTAACTAAGACAGAATTTGGTTCCAGTGGAGTGGGTCATTGCTGTGACTATACCTAACCATGTGGTTCAAGTGCCTTTGGGAATGGCTTGTAGGAAGAGTTTGGAAAGGTTCAGAGATGTTGCCTGAAAGAGTAATGATAGAACATCTTAGGCTGTTCTGTATGGGAGATTCTGGTCAGAGCTCAGAAGACCAGAAGGCTAATAGAAATCTTGCTGGTAAAGACCAGTCTTGGGAGGTTTCTGCTGGGAAGGACTGCATTGGTTGTTGGACTCCAGGCAATGTGTGTTATGGGTTGGCAGAAATTTTCTCTGTATTTTGCTTGTGTCCGGAGATTTTGCTGAGACTAGGATTAAGGGCGGTGGACTAATTAATCTGGCAGAAGAAATTTCAAGGCAGTCAAATGTTGAGGCTGTGGCATGTCTATTGTTGGGGGCTTTTAGCCAGATTTATGTTGCAAATCAAGAGCAAAGAGTCCAGAAGGATAATTTAAAATATTTTGAGTTTGGCCAGAAAGGAAGCTCCAACAAAGCTGCAGACCGCAAAGATAGAGCTGAGGAAATCTCAATTTTTGAGAAGGAACAGGAGAATATAAAAGATGGCCTGAAGGCACCACAGAAAACAGTAAGTCTTGAACATTTGCAGGCTTACAACTGTTATGATTCTAATGCAATATAATATGGATAGACTTACCAGTGGTTCTTAAGGATTGTTAAACTTGTGCAATAATGTTCAAGTTGTGAAATGTTAAGAATAAACATGTCTTGTATCCGGAAAGTGGTTTAAAGAAATGTGTTTAGTTGCCAAATTGACAAGGGGTGGATTGTTATGGTTGATATATTGTGTCAACTTGGACAGTTTAGAAGTTAAACTAAGAGACTCAGCAGGGAGCCAAGATCTTCACTTTGTAAATATTCTCATCCTGAGTAGGAGGAGGGCACAGAGATTTTGTGGGTGCTGCATCTACCCTGAGTGGTGGAGGGGTGATGTTAGCCTGTTTACAATATAAGGGAGGAAAAGAGGCTTGCTCTTACCTGCTTTCTGCTCTGGTTGCTTTGCTTGCTGCTGTCTTACAGTGTTGCCTCTTTGCCATCCACCCTGTGTTAGAGTCAGATGATTATGAACTGAAACCCCTGCAAACAACGAGCTAAATAAACCTTTCCTCCCTTGATTTGGGTTTTTGGTATTTTGTCCCAGCAATGAGAGAAAAGTAATCAAGACACTGCCTTTACATTTAAAATGATTTATTTTAGACAGCATTTTAAAAAGAATTGAATGTAACACACTATGCCTTTGTATTGTATGGCTAAACATTTACATTTAATTTCATGACCAATATCATTATATTGTGTTTACCATTTTTCTGTTTGTTTTCTGGTTGTCCCATCTAATGCTTATTATTCCATCTTTACTTGCTTTCACTTATATTAACTATTTTGTAATCTTTCTTCTTATCTGCACTACTGGCTTATTAGTTTCCTCTGTATTTGTAATTTTAGTGGTAACTCTAAAATATATAAAGTTCTTCTCTAACTTATCACAATCTGCCTATGAATAACAATACTAGTTTTTAATAATGTGAGAGCTTTCCCTCTTGTCATTTGTCCCATTTTTTCATCCATTTTGCTTTTGCACATGTATGATCTCCTTAGTAGTTATTATTTTTCATTGTTATTCTTCAGGAGAGTTAAAGAAAAAATTACGTTGTCTTTCTGTGTACTGTTTCTGGATGCCTACATTTATTTATGTAGATTCAAGCTATTAGCTGACCTTCTTTGCCTAACAAACTTTTAAAAATAACTTCTTTTCTTGCAAGAGTTCTGGTAGTAAACCCATTCAATTTTCCCTTAATTCTTTTTTTTTATTTAAGAGAAAATGGACACAGAAAAGAGAAACAAAAAGCAAAAGAGACAAACAACAACAAATCTGATGTGATAATATTATAGTTTACAATATGAGATGATTGAAATTTGACAGTAGTTGTAATATTGCATATTGTTACCTTCAAAGGGGTTGTTCAGATTAACAGATATAGACATGTAAAATTGACCTAATCATGAGTGTTAACTGTTCTTTTTCAATAGCTAATGCATTTAATAATATAATCATTTTAACTATCTTATGTATACCTATTTATAAATTTATGTCTTTTTCCTTTTCCCTTCCTTCCTTCCTCCTTTCCCCTTAGAATACCTCTTGTTGTCATTAAAATAACTGCCCATATCATCAGGCTTAATATAATCAAACAAAATAGTTCAGAATAAAACCGATAAAAAATAAAACAATAGTCACAGAAAAGAGAAACAAAAAGTTAAAGGGACCAACAAACAACAACAACAAATTCAATACTGTAACATCATAGGTTTACAAACTGAGATGATTGGAATTTGACAGTGGTTGTAATATTGCATATCGTTACCTTCAAAGGGGTTGCTCAGGTTGACAGATATAGACATGTAAAATTGATCTAATCATATGAGTATCAACTGTTCTCTCTCACCAGTTAATGCATTTAGTAGTATAGTCATTTTAACCATCTTGTGTATACCCTCATGTA
>RJWM01048553.1:0-11449 GCA_004363535.1 Dasyprocta punctata
GAATCAGAGGTTCAAAGACTATTTGCTACTGAGGAAGAGGAGAACAAGGAGATGAGGCCTTTCAACTACTGAGTACTTGTACACTTACTGTAGTGGTTCCAGTTACTAGAAACAACTTACGCTACTTTAAACAAAAAGGAGAACATATTAGGACACCAGAGCACCTGAAAGAACCTAAAGATGATGGAATGAGCCTCTACCCTTTTAATCTACTTCTCTTCAAAATGTGAGATTCTCTAGAATATGATGATCCTATCTCTGGTCCAAAGCTTTCCTTACTCTAATTAACTGCAGCTGATGGTCAATTCCAACATAGTTCCATAATAGAAAAATCTGCACTATTTACTTCCTAGGAAAATTACCAATGAGGCGAGTAGAAGCAAAAGGACCAAAGACAAAGAAAAATATTGCCATGTGGGTCATAGACTTATGGCAAAATTAAGAGGACACATAACTAGAGATGTCGGAAAACACTTGGTCTTAATAGCAACGAATATTTTGTGAAGCTGGACTACCCAAAAATTAACATCTGGAAATGCTAACCAATTTAGGTAACATCAAAAGTTTACCACAGTGAGCTGGACGTGGTGGCACACACCTTTAATCCCAGCACTCGGGAGGCTGAGGTAGGAGGAGTGCTATGAGTTCCAGGCTGGCTTGAGCTACAACAGGAGCACAAGGCTGGCCTGAACTACATAGTGTGACCCTGTCTCAAAAAACTAGGGCTGGGAGTTTGGCTCAGTGGCTTAAGTGACTGCATGGCAGGCATGAGGTTATGAGTTCGATCCCCGGTGCCACAAGATTTAAAAAAAAAAAAAAGCTTACCACAGCAATACCGAGCAGTCACAAAAGATACATCCAACCATTAATTCCAAAAGCATGCTTTCAAGCTGGGCATGGCGGCACATGTCTGTAATCCTAGCACTGGCGGGGGTGGGGGGGCTGAGGCAGGAGGATTGCTATGAGTTCAAGGCAAGCCTGGGCTACACAGCAAGAATCTGTCTCAAAAAAAGAAAAAAAAAAAAGAAATCTTTCTAATCTATGACTATAAGAAGCACAGAACTATGTGAACAAACAAAATCCAAAGTAAAAGAATAGGGAAAGATATGAACATATAAGAAAAACAATTTTATCAAAGGAAGTGAGGAAGTGGTAACATCACCACTACAACTTTTTTGTTTTTGTTTCATTTGAGACAGGGTCTCACTGTGTAGTGTAGGCTGGCCTTGAACTCGCTTATGTAGCCTAGGCTGGCCTAGAACTCACAGTATTCCTCCTGCTTCAGCCTCCCAAGTGCTAGAAATACAGGCATGCACTACCACGGCCTGCACACAACTAGAATTTTTAGTGCAAAGGTTAAACAAAAGGCTTCCAAAGTAGATAAATGACACCCAAGATAAGTCAGAGCAACACAATCCCAAAGAGAATAACTCAAGGGCAAAGGTGGAGTTTTTAAAACTCTCAGCCCAAAACAGTGTAAAATATCAGAAGAAAAAGTAAGAACAAGACAACTAGATCCAAACAAAACATCTACACATGAAAACCAAATCAGAACAAAAAGATATGGATCAAAACCTAAAACTTTTTTCCAAGTGCTAGCCCTGCCAAAGGCATATCAATACTTTTTAACTGCAACCCTAGACCTATAAAAGAAATATACGCCAAATGAGAAACAGGCAGCCAAAGGGGCAATTTTGAAGCAACCAGTAAGAAAGTCTCTTCTCTACCTGCTTCCTAGTGTTTAAATCTCAATATGTGAAAGACTATCAGGCTACTTCTAAAGAAACTGTCAAAAACTTTTTATGGAAATAGAACCGAGCCAGTGAGACTATTTAACTCTAGACCCAAAGACCAATATAAAAAATAACCTCAAATGATACAGGATTTAGTTAAAAATAAATCCTGTAAATTCTACACTCTGTACAGTCTACATTCCATTGTATAGACAATACTAAACACCACTTAGGTTTCAAATGGATTTATCAACTACAAGATACGATTTCTTAGCCCAGCACTATGGAAGTTGAGGCAGGAGGAACTCAGTGAGTTTGAGGCCAGCCTGGGCTCCACAGTGTGTTCAAGGCCAGCATGAATTCGATAGTGAAACCCTGTCTTAAAAAAAAAAAATTTTTTTTTTAAAAGGCTGCTATAGGCCCAGAGGTAAGGGGGTCATGGCCCCAGTGAGTCCCCCACCATGAGCCTGGAAAAGCCATGCCCCATGGTGAGCCCACGGATCACAGGCCTGGAGGAGAAGCTATACCCCAAGGCTCTGCTCCCATCAGGGCCAGGCTCCCCTCACGGACCCAGAGGAGAAGCTAGGACCCAAGGTTCCACTGCCACTGGGGGCCAAGTGCCTCACCCCTATCCCCGCTGTGAGCCCACCATCATGGGCCAGGAAGAAAGAAAGCCACACCCAGAGGCCCCACTGCCATCGGGGGAGCATCAGTGAGCTGCCACCCAGCACCTCTCCGCCACTCTGGGAACCTTGGATCAAAGGAAGTCAGGTGCCAAGCCCAATCCCCTGTACCATGGGACAGGCAGCCAATACAGGAAGCACCTGGGACCCAGCAACCAGATGATTTGGAGGAACACAGGTAAATGTCAAGACAAAGGAGTAAGGTGCAATCTCAGACATCCAGCCCACCCAAAACAAGTCCAGGTGACACAGACACAAAATAAATTAGAAGTCACACACCTGAAATTTCTGAAATGATAGCAACCAAAGAAAATAATCAAGTTAGTGCTTATAATGTCTGATTAATTTTACATGCCTATATCTCACCCAGAACAAGTCCAGGAGACACAGACATAAAATAAATTAAAAGTCACACACCTGAAATTTCTGAAATGATAGCAACTAAAGTAAAGAAAACAAATTAGTGCTTATATTGTTTGATTAACTTTGTATGCCTATATCTGGTAGTCTGAGCAACTATTTAGAGGATAACAACATAGTAACTATTGTTGATTTCCTACTATCTTGTTTTTGAAATCCACTATCATTCTCATTGTTCTCTTTCATTTTATTGTTTTGTTTTATTCTCTTTAAAATAAAATAAAATTTTTTTTTAAAATCTTCAAAACATAATGCAATGGATCAGAGTGAAGCAGTTTTTATGCTTAGAACCTGTAAGAAAAAGTCCTTGAAAATTATGCTATAGCATATTATCTAAAATGTAGCCACAGTCACCTATTATCTGATTTAATGCAAATGGAACAGATTATGTCTAAATAATAAAACAACAGCTAGATAAAAGATAAGGGAAGCTAAAAGTTTCATGATGGAAGAAAAACTGAACAAAGAAGCTAAATAGAAGGGTAGCTATAACATTTGTTGCCATACAGACATAACAAAATAGGTAGACTTAGTAAAAGTGAATAGAAAACTGGACCAAATGGTATGTTTTAGAACAGAGTAAGAGGTTAAATAAACAATATAAATTATCGCCTATTCTTTCCTACTTTCATAAGATGAGTAAGTACAATAAATTAAAATTTGAAATGTAACTCAAGAGGAACTGGTGAATGAAAAATCTGCTTCAGGCACAAGTGAAGATAATTTACCTACATAAAACTGTCATAGGGTATTATAGTACAGAGCCTGCAATTTAAAAAAATATAATATTCCAGCAAGATCCTGCCATGGGGCTTAAAAGCAGATAAACTAATGGTAAACACATGCAGAGGTAAAAGAAAAAATCCTAGTTCTATGTTTCTCATTAATGGGTAGGTTAGCTTAAAGAGGACAGATGAAAAAACAGAAGACAATAGAAAAGATTTTCATGGGGGGAGGTGAGATAACAAATTTCAGAATGAAAATTTTTGCAACCAAAATAGAAAAAAAATAACCATTAAAAGTGAAAATGGAGAAGCCAGGCATGGTGGCACACACTGTAATCCCAGCACTCGGGAGGTTGAGAGAGGAGGATTGTTGCATGTTCCAGACCAGTCTGGGCTACAAAATGAGCTCAAGGCCAGCCTAAACTGCATAGTGAGACCCTGTCTCAGAACATAAAAAAAAAAAAAAAAAAAAAGGTGAAAATGGGAAAAGAAAGCAGCTACACAGCTACACAGGCATACTTTTAGCATAAATATAGAGAATGAAGTGCTAGGGCAATCTGGGTTCAGATAAAGGCAGAATTGGCCACTCTTGCGGGGGCATAACATATTAACAGTTAACTCTATAACGTCCACATGTTTAACTGGAAATTGCTTTCACAAAATATAATCAGATCTCACTAGAAAAAGGTAACCTCAAGGAGAGGATGGTGGCACATACCTGTAGTCCTAGCTACAGACTGAGGCTGAGGAAGGAGGACTGCTAAAATCTGTTAAGACCAGCCTGGGCAACATAGTCAGCCTCTGTCTCAAAACAATAACAAGAAAGAAAGAAGGAAACTTCAATTTATACACATCTGTATTTCACCCCAGGCTCTACACTCCTAAACTCACCTTTATACGAGCAATGAAGGAAATGCTGGTAAACATTCTCTTAGCTTACTAGCCAGAGTAAAATCAGATCAAAAAGCAAAGTAATGAAAAATACTGTTGTATGCCCATTTATCAGAGAATCACAACTTAGCCCTTTGGGTATAGGAGAAAAGCTGTTTCCTACACAGAATATAAACATTCTGATGTCTAAATTTTTGTTTTGTAGCTACATGTATATATTAAACATCCAGAAGAATTACCTGTGAGATACCTGTAAATTACTCTCGTGAACATACCTTAAAGTGAGAGTCAGCAAATAATTTCTGCAAAAGGCCAAAGAGTAAATATCTTAGGCTTTGGGGTCATACAGTCTGTTAAAAGTATTCAATTCTGCTACTGGAGTGTAAAAACAGTCATAGATAATGAGGAAAATGAAGTAGCACAGCTATTAGAATAGCTTTACTTATGGACACTAAAGTTTGAATTTCACATATTTTTTATATCACAAAGTATTTTCCATCCAATTATATAAAAACAAAAATGTGAAAACTATTATTACCTCTTAGTTCCTAGAAAACCATGAGGCAGGCCAAGTGTAGTCTGTGGGCAATAGTTTGTTGACCCCTACCTTAAAGAATGGCAAAATTCTAAATTATCATTTTATTTGCAGATCACATGATACTCTACTTAGAAGAACCCAAAAACTCCACCAAAAGACTACTAGATTTAATAAGAAAATTTAGTAACATAGCTGGATACAAAGTCAACACTCAAAAATCAATAGTCTTCAGGTACATGAATAACAGACTCACTGAAAGAGAAATTAGGGAAACAACACTTTTTACAATAGCATCCAAGAAAATGAATTACCTAGGAATCAATCTAACAAAGGATGTAAAAGACCTCTACATTGAAAACTACAGTACTCTGAAAAAGGAGACTGAAGAGTATATTAGAAAATGGAGCAATATCCCATGCTCTTGGGTAGGAAGAATATAGTAAAATGGCCAGATTTCCAAAACTATTATACACATTCAATGCAATCCCAATCAAAATTCCAATAGCATATCTCAAATTGGAGAAAACAATCCTAAAATTCATCTGGAACCAGAAGAGACCTAGAATAGCAAAGGCAATCCCTGGGCAACAAAGACAAGACGGGAGTATCACAATCCCTGACTTGAAATTATGCAATCAAGCTACTGTGATAAAAACATTATGGTACTGGCAAAAAAAAAAGACTCAAAGATCAGTGGAACAGATTAGAAGGTGCGGAAACAACCCCAGACACACTTAAGTCACCTTATCTTTGACAAAGGTGCCAAACACATTCACTGGAAGAAAGATAGCCTCTTTAATAAATGGTGCTGGAAAAACTGGCTCTACACATGCCAAAGGTTAAAAGTGGACCCATATCTTCCACCATGCACTAAGATAAAATTGGAATGGATCAAAGATCTTAATATTAAAACAGAAACATTCAATCTGCTGGAAGATAGAGTAAGTAAAACTTTTGAAGACACTGGTGTAGGCAAAGACTTTATGAACAAAACCTCAATTGCACAGGAACTATCACAAAGAATCAACAAATGGGATCTCACCCTATTGAAAAGCTTTTGCACAGCAAGAGAAACCACCGACAGAGTAAAGAGAAAACCCACAATATGGGAGAAAATGTTTGCCAGATGTACCTCACACAAAGAATTACTATCAAGAACATATAAGAAACTCAAAAACATCAGTCCGCCCAGATTTAAGGACACAATCCAGAAATGGGCATGCAAGATGCATACATACTTCTCAGATGAAGAAACACAAACAGCAAATAAATATATGAAAAAAATGTTCAACATCACTGGTCACTTGAGAAATGCAAATTAAAACAACACTGAGATTCCACCTCACCCCAGAAAGAATGGCTATTATCAAGAAATCAACCAGTAACAAATGCTGGAGGGGCTTTGGGGAAAAAGGAACCTATTCTCCACTGTTGGTAGGCATGCAGACTGGTGCAACCACTGTGGAAATCAGTGTGGAGATTCCTCAAAAACCTAGGACTAGAGGTCCTATTCAATCCAGCCCTTCTTGGTATCTTTCTAAAAAAATTAAAAACATACCACAGTGACATATGTGTACCCATGTTTATAGCAGCACAATTTGTAACAGCTAGATCTTGTAAACAACCTAAATGTCCATCCACTGAGGAATGGATAAAAAAGATGTGGTATTTTTATACAATGGAGTACTACTCAGCCATTAAAAAGCATAAACTAGAGACTTTCATAGGTAAATGAATGTAACCTGAGACCATATTCATAAGTGAAATAAATAAGACACACATGGGTAAACATATTGTCTCACTAGTGTGAGAAACTGAAAGAAACAACATATGTACATATGTGTGTGTATGTGTGTGTGTGTGTGTGTATATATATATATATATATATATATATGTATATATGTAAAAAAAACTAGTTAAGCTAGTTATACTACTGATTTCTCTGGGTTCACTGAAAAGAAACATTTGTGCTGGTATTGTTTGGACAACTGAATGTAGATGTCTTGTGCTCTGGGTGAATGATTCTGGGGTGACAATACACAATGTATGTATCATACCATTGTTGCCCCCTGACTGATGTGTTTTGAAATTTTGTTTTAGTGTTTTTTCTTTTCTTTTTTCTCCTTGAAATAAAATGGATTTTGGAAAAAAAAAAAAAAGAAGAAGAATGGCAAACTTCATAAAATTATGTTTCATAATATTACACACTAATTTGATGTCTTATGACTCCCTGAACTAGCTAAAGAGGACTAATGTCAGGTACATGTTCCCAATTCCTAATATATTTCAAGGTAAAGTGAAAGGCCAGAAAATAGGAATGAGAAAGTGGCAGAGCACAGAGGTACCTATACCTTTAAGAAAATAATAATCAGTCAAGTTATCTATATATTTTCTTTTTCTTTTTGTCTTTTTAAGACAGGGTCTTGTTATGCAGTTCAGGCTGGTCTTGAGCTCACTTTGTAGCCTAGGCTGGTCTCAAACTTGCAATAATCATCCTGCCTCAGCCTCCCAAGCACTGGGATTACATGCATGTGCCACCATACCCAGCCCTATATATTTTATTAAAATAAGAGAAAAAAATCAGTTATATAGTTCATACACATCCATGACTGAAATGTTCTTGATACAAGAAAATATGTAACACTTTCTTGAGGCTCTTTCATATCTCAACCAAGTATTTCTTAAGCCAAAGAAAACTGAGAGACAGACTCACCTTTCATGCCAGCTATGGCATGAGGTCTATCATCTTATCATTTGTTTTCTGATTAAAATGAAATTCACAATTTAAAATATCAGAATACAGTACTCCAACTGATAGCCTACCTTGCATGTTCCTGCACACCCACAATCTCTACTTCACTATCTGAAGAGGCAATATTAATTTCTTCATTAAGTGGTACATTGCCAGCAGATGTTTTGTCACTTGCTAGGAATCCTGGATCCAAATGACCTAAAAGGGAGTAAAAATAAGCACTACAATTTAACTTCTTACACACAGCACAAACAACTCATTAACAGAATTTCTCACCCAAGTTTAATCACAGAAACAGGGTACCTATGAAACAGAATAACTGCCACAGCAAAACTGCTTTTCATATCAATAAGCTACACTTCTGTTCCTTAGGAAAAAAAACTTTAAACACTTTGGTAAATATATCTAAATATATGTATATGCAAATTGTAACACTCATTCTGTAATGCTTTTTGGATTCAACTCTAGCCTGCTTTGAGATGGTTTTCGTAACTAACAAAACGGGCAACGAGGTAGTTTTCTGCTCTTTATCATTTTAATAGAACAAAATGTTAAATCAGAAAGGCTCAAAGGCACAGGTATAATAATAAAAGTAGCTGGGCGTGGTGGCGCACGCCTTTAATCCCAGCACTCGGGAGGCTGAGGTAGGAGGAGCGTTGTGAGCTTGAGGCCGGCTTGGGCTACAACGTGAGCACAAGGTCGGCCTGAGCTACATAGTGCGACCCTGCCTCAAAAAACTAGGGCTGGGAGTTTGGCTCAGTGGCTTAAGCACCTGCCCTGGCAGGTGCGAGGTTGTGAGTTCGATCCCTGGTGCCGCAAAACAAAACAAAACAAAACAAAACAATAAAAGTAATCATTAACACCACACTGATATTGGGATGCTTTGTGAAAGACATTTGTTTCTCTCTATAGGAATCTGACTTTAACAAAGTCTATCCCCAAATTAAATCTAAAAGGGAACACTAGAGGAAGATCACAGTTTTGGCTCTGAGGTACTGAAACATACATAACCTGTACACTGGGGACAATTCTCATTAGACATAAACAAACCACATACACTGGAGAAGGACAAACATTTGTGGCACTGAGGCATGTAATTTTTTAACCAGGGTCTTCATAAAGTGTTATTACTGTATATGATGCAATTAAACATGTTCTCCAGTATCACAGGAAGCATGAACTTCACAGACCTCTTGATAAAGGCTTATGACATAACATCAAAGTTCATGGCTCCCAAAACAACTCTAGCTAGAGTTAATAACTCAGTCTATGTGTCCAGTTTTTGAATGTTTTAATTTAAAAGAAAAAAAATTTAAATGCCTCCAAGTTAACATGGAATAAACAGAATTGCAATCGGTACAAATTTTCATTTACTCTGTGAAGGGATTTACATTTAAATGTATTATCATCTGATATAAAACTATTCCCCATATTTAAAAAATTCATGACACTCTATATAAATTAAACCAATGCAAAGAAAAACAAAATTTTACACACATAACTCTCCGTTTCCCCACCTTTCAATCCTTCAAGGTCACTGAGAAATCTTGCAGTTTCATACTTCTTTCAACTCAATGGAACGCTTTCAGAAAGCATTCAAAGCAAACTTTACCATTTTTATATGCTTTGACTTTCAACCTATTCCAAGAATTTACCATAGGAAAAAGACTGTGATATTTAAAGATATTCACAACAGTGCTAGGTAAAAACATGAGGAGATACACACATAAATATCATATGTAACACTATCAAACCTGTAGATGCTGGGTAAAGGTGTGAAAAGTAATCACTGAAATGAATGAGGTTACAGTTCTTTGCAATTCATGTGTGCAGGCACAGGGAGTACTAAAGACTAAACCCAGGGTTTTTGCACCAAGTTACATACATCTGTAGCTATTTTTAAAAAATTTTTGAGACCAGCTCTCACTAGGTTCCTAAAGTACCCAGGCTGGATTTGAGTTTCCCTTCCTCCTGCCTCAGCCTCCCCAACTGTGGTGTGTGCCACCGTACCTGGGCTCTTCACACTTCCTTAATGTTATTTCTACTGGTGTTTCTTCAACTGAAAAAGATGTATATATGAGAACACAGAAGACTGGAAAGCTTAAAACATCACCTAGCTACAACTAGTGACTGAGATTATATTAGGCTGCATGGATGTGTGACCTAGATGGGATTCTATACCATGGCACTAGCAGTGTGCGCCTATCTTTCTCTTCTATGAGCATACAAGTTACATCTGGCCAGATGTGGCGGTATACATCTGTAGTTGCTACTCAGCAAGCTGAGGCAGAAGGATCACTTGAGTCCAAGAGTACAAATTCAGCCTGGGAACACAGTGAGACCCCAACGAAAACCAAAAAGTACATTCACCAGGTAATACTCAGTTTTGCTAAATCTAAGGTAGTCTTTTAAATGGAATTTGTTAAATCTAGAATTTGATAAACTTGATTTTTGTTCTCACTGCCAACACTTTGCTGTGGCCAAGTCGTTTACACAATTTTTATCTTGATGTTTTACTTAATAGCTATCATTGTGCACACTGTTTCAAACAAACTGCTAGAGAGGAATACAAATGCAGGGTCTTTTTTTTTTTTTTTGGTCAAGTCTTCAACTTATCCACATTCAATACCAAGTGGTCTTTACTGTTTCCTTCTTCAGTTTGTTTCTATAATACATATCTGTTCATGACATGCCACAGTCTATGCTAGGTGCTGGGAATACTACAGAGAACGAAGCAGGCATAATTTCTATCCTCACTGAACCTATAATGCATGCAAAAGTAGTAAAAAGCAGTCTTTCGTCCTGTTGCTTAAAAACTGCTCTGCTAGGGAGGGACAGTGTAGCCTGAAAACATACAGAAAAAGCACATTCCTCTGACTTGAAAGTGATCAGGGAAGTCAGACTCTCAGGAAAGATTAGGCAGAGGTGAGGGGAAGTAGCACCCATTTTTAGCCTTTTAGGACCCAAATGTTGGGTAGATCCGTAGCAATGGTACCAAAAGACTAATGAGAAACAAGGCTGGCATAGTCAGCAGAGGTCAGAGCATAATGAAAACTTCAGATCTTAAGAAGTGGAAAGCCACTGAACATCTATGCAGGGGCAAGTGACACGATCTGGTTTTGTATTTTACAGTTTTCTTCTGGCAGAGTGTGGTGGTACATGTTTCTAATCCCAGCATTTTCAAGGCTGAGGCAAGAAGACCACAAATTGGAACCCAGCCTAGGCAACTTAGCAAGATCCTGTCTCAAAATAAAAAATGAAAAGGGCTGAGGATGTAGCTCAGTGGAATGCCCTAGTTTAATCCCCATATGGAAGAGAGGGAGGAAGAGAGGGAAAGAGAAAGGGAGGTTGGTTTTCTTTTGGAAATGCAGAAATGAAACTGGCAGCAAGACAGGGAACAGGAGGCAAGGGAACCAGTTGGATTGCTAGACTTTCCTGACTTAGAAATGACTACATCTGAACCAGGGAAGGCACAAAATGGAGAATATTCTGCCATTTAGTATACTAATGAACTGAGAGTAGCTGCTAATATGCCTTTGAGATGTCCAAAATGTAGCCGCAAATTCTGTTTGAAAGCTTGGGTCAGAGGTCTAAAAAGGAAGAGAGCCTTGATAAGTCCTGCATAACAATATGGAAAGAAAGGTCATCCAGGAGTAACATGGGCCTAGAAGAGAACCCTGTCAGACACTAAGAGATGGGCAAAAAGA
>RJWM01048554.1:0-11443 GCA_004363535.1 Dasyprocta punctata
TGTTCTTATCTTATTTGGGTCACTTGGATAGACTGTGACACTGTTACAAACACACTGAGGCCAAAGACAAAGTCACCTCTCTCTAGGTCAGCTATGACATGGAGGCACCTGGGACTTCTGCTCATGTTCTCTCAGGCCCTGCCCTCTTCTTGTATTTTCTCTAGCAAGGTAGCTGGCACCTGATGTCCAGATGACACCGAGTGGGACAGAACTCCACGAGGCTATGAACACCTGGAAACAAGGCTCGCTAGTGAGCACCTTTGGAGATGAGCCCCCAAGGGATGGATCAGAGTCCCTGGAGAAGGCTACATGGTACTTGATAGAAGTGTTTTAAAACACTGTGGTAAGATACATGGAAAAAGAGGAAAGCAATTGCTTTAAAAATAAAATTTAAAACTAAAGTTTAAAAATGAAGCTGGGTCAAACATCTTGTGTGGCAGCAAGGTACAGATCACAGGCTATGATCCTCAACTGAGGAGTATGGTCACCTAATTAGTCACATCAGAATCTTAGGCAAGGGTGGTGTTAAGGATTAAAAACTGGTGGTCAACTTAGCACCATGCTGACATAATTCAGCAGGTGTTGAGTATACATGGCCCACCTGAAGAAAGTTGCCAGCATGAATGGAGACCTGGAGAAGAAGAGTGGGGCACTGTGGGTTCTTTCAAGAATTGCTGTTTTAAGCCAATGGTTCTCCTTGTCATGCTGGCTTCCCCAATATGGATTTGGCCATTATTATCGGAGGAGCTCAGGATCTCATCACTGAGAGTGGCTGTGGTTCACCTTGGGGGAGCTCTGCTCCTCACATTGTGCATTGCTTCCTGGTTCTGGAGGGGAAGATGTGTGCTGGAGAACCTTGTCATGCTGGGCTTCCTGACTTGTACTCGACTGTTCTCATCATCGGAGGAGTGTGGGACCTCGTTGCCATTGAGGATGGCTGTGGTACTCTTCAGGGCAGTCCCGCTCCTTATTTTGAGTGTGACTTCTTGGCTCCCATTTAGAACCCTCAACCCACTGCACAGCTCCTTCACTGCACTGGCATAGACTTTCTAGTTCCACCACTGACCTTTGGCCTTCCCAGCACAGAACCGTAAAATAGACTGGCGTGAGTCCTTATCGTGGGCTCTTAGATTTCCAGTTGGATTTGTGGGAGGCATTGTCATGGGCTTTGGGTCTTTAGCGGGGCTCATGCATGACATTGCTTGAATATCCTGGGTCTTAGTATTGTGGACAGATTTTCCTGCACTTTCTTGTGTTTAACTCTGGGTGACCATCATAAAACAGCGTTATAAAGTCTGTGTCCTGTATGCAGTTGTTCTCCCTGTAACCCCTGACTACAGCAGGTGGCATGAGATTTGGTGTTTTGTTGGGGACAGTGGGTAGCACTTAAAAAAAAAAAAGATGACATGCATAACTCCTAGTAATAAAGATTTCAAAACAAAATTCTGATGTGCTGACTTTCTTGGCTTGAATAAGTTTTGTATTTGTATTGATTTTCTGCTAAGGCAAAGTCTTTTGCCATGTATTTTTATGAAATTAGAAAAGTGGAGAGTACTCAGAACTAATTCGTGTTGTCTTTCTGAAGTTTTTTTCTCCAGCACTCCCCTCCTTCATCTCAAACATGTTCAGAGGTGAAATTTTTACATTACTCTACAAAAGAATGCATAACTTTCTTTAATTAAATTTGATCCTGCTTTCTCTTTATTACCATTCAACCTATTCCCTAGGCACAGAATTAAAACAATGAAATTCCCATTAGTTTTCACATTCATTAGTGATACCATCTAAAATTCAGATTTTCCTTTAGCAGGAAAATTTTCAAGACTGCTCCCTGGAGAAAGACTAGGAGGCCAATGAGTCCCTCATTACAAAGGCTGCCCCTTGGGAAAGTGTGAAAAGATATTCTTCCAACAACGATACTTTCACTAATCCACATGGACTTTCAGTTTTCATAAATAAAATAGCCTAAATTGAGGTCACTTGCATTGGGTCATTTAAAGCCAGTCTCAGTGCTAAGCAGCATACAAAGATAGAAATGTGCAGCTGAAATGTTTTGAAGGAGACTCAGTGCTTGTTTTTTGTTTCATTTTTTATTTTTTTTTAAGACAGGAAGTTATTCTGTAGCCCAGCCTAGCCTCAAACTTGATGCCCTCCTGCTTTAGCCTCCTGAGTGCTGGAATTATAGGTGTGTACCTCCATGATTGGCTTGGCTTTGTCTTTCTTGAGTAGTAAATATGAGATCAGTTCATTCAGGTTCTAGTCAAAACTGGGGCATAAATGTTAATGATATCCAGATATCTAAAATCTCACTCACTGCCTGACACTCAGAAAATAATCTACATTTGATAAATAAATGAATGAATCCACCAAAGAATATACCATATACCCTCTACCCTTCTTCTCTACCCATTAACTGAAATACTGTATGCTATATGTAATCTAGACTTTTAACTCTGCCTGGGTTTGCTACAGCATGGAACTGCAAAATGCATTTGTCACTCATCTCAATGGCTGCGCTTTGGACAGCCTGTTTCCCTTGCCCCTTGCCTCCAAAGTCATGTATTCTGGGTTGAATATGAGCTAGGCCTGCTCTTGAAGGCTCCATTCTGTAGTCATAATTTGACTCCTATCATGTTTTTCCATTTTCAAAAGATAGAACAGTGAAGAATGTTCAATAATTTACAGAGGATGGGAGCTCCTAGATCACAGAAGAACAGACATTTCAGCCACAAATAAATAAAGGTCCAAAAATGAAGAGAAATGAAGAGAACATTAGATGGAAAAAAATCACAAAATCATTAACAAAGAAAAGACAAATTTTATGAAAAAGCAAACTTTTCATCAACATCAGAAACTGAAGGACAATGGAAAGCTATTTAAAGCATTAAACTATAAGTTAAGAAGGAAATAAAAATAAAGATATTTTTAGACACATATAGAGAGCATTCACCACACAAACGTTATTCACTATAAGAATGAGCAAACCATATGCATTAGTAAAAAAAAATAAAATGCAAGAGGAAAGAGTGGGTTGTGGGAAGCAATGTAAACAAACCAGCCAGCAAGTACAGAAAATATTAAAAATAAATGTTGGTTTCCATAAAATAAAGAAAAGAATGAAATAGTGTGTAAAACGAGGATGAATAACAGTGCTAGAAAATAATAACAAGAAACCTAGGGCTTGATGACTAAAGTTAAAGCAATGGGATTTTCCCACATGGCCAACAGAGAAGGTGCGTTGGAGGAGTTTGGAAGTGAGACACCGGATAAGGCAGGTTTTCTGAAACACCAACCACCCACAATGAGTATAATCATTGTTTATCTCAGATATGAACTAAAATAACAACAGCAGCAATAATAATAAACATGGGGGAAGGGGAATGAAGGGGATTCCACAAATGGTGGAGTGTGGGGAATGAAGGGGATTAAAAAGATGAAGGTATGTTAGCTACATGTACCTACTCCCTAAAATGAATGAAAATGTCACGTACAGAAAACATGGACTATTAAAAAACACACCTCCACAGAGTTCGGCCTCCCACCTACATTGCTCTTACTCTTCTTAAGGACTTACCCTCTTTCATTTCCCTTTCTTTTTTTTCTTCCTCCCTCCACATCTCAGGCTAATCACTGTGGAAGTATAGTGTAATTGGGCCACTGATAGAACATTCAAGTAGTCAAAGCAAGTTTTAATGTTTATGATTCATGTGTGGTTAAATCTGTGGGTGCTGCTATAATTAGTAGAAATATTCCCCATACAACATAGTGACTGAGTCCAACTCAGTTAAACTGAATAAGTTAAAGTAGTAGACAATACTTCTCAATGAATAAAGCCAAGACCACAACACTAGAAAACAGAATCAAACTGAAGAGATGGTCATACCAAGGACAAAGTTTCTTGAATCTATTTCACCTTAGTACTTAGCTCACGCACACACAAAACAAACAAACAAAAAACAAGGCAGCAAAATGCCTCCAAAGTCTCCCAACTCTCCCAAAACATAACCAAGGAGCACAGATGCAGAGAAAATAAAACACCAGCTAGCTGAGCTGTACAAAATGATTACAGAGGAAACAAACTGACTCAGTGAACTCAGAGATGACATAATGAAACAGTTGAATTTACAAACAAATTTACTAGTGTGGTGAAAGAAGAAGCAAATAAAAATTAGAAAAGCTGACCAAAACTATCTAAAACATGAATGGTAAATTTACAGAAGAAAAAGAGTCCATGAAAAACTGCCAAATACAAATCCTGTAGATAAAGAATTCTATTGAATATATGAAAAACAGAAGTGACCGACATGAGAAGAGTGTCTGACCTTGAGGACAGGTCAGAAGTACAAGACGTTATACTCAGAGATACCTTAAAAACAAGACAGCAAGGGAAATTGGTCTGAAAGTTACCTAGATGATGCAAAGAAGACTAACCTAAAATCTGTTTACAGAAGTCATAGCAGAAATCTTCTCCAAGTATGGAGAAATACAGTGGCACCACAGTTCTTGAATGCTTTTGTTTGTGAATGATTTAGCTCACAAAAAGTCTGGCAAAGTTTTATTTTTGTTTGTGAACTTTGCATCAAGTGACAAAACACAACTGCAGCCATCTTCCCTGCATGAACATGAATGTGGCCATCTTTTCCAGAATGAAGGAACGAATTAAATTCGTGAATGCAGGTGCCACTGTAATTCAATATGCAGGTATGTGAGGCTTATAAAACTTCAAATAATCAAAACAAGAGAAGAAACTCCCCACAACATATCATAGGCAAAATCCCAGAAATCTAGCACAAGGAGAGAATATTAAAAGCTGTCAGAGAAAAGCAAAAAGTCACTTGTAAAGGTGAATCCAATAGGATTACAGAAGATTTTTCAACACAAATTTAAAGGCCAGGAAAGCTTGGAGTGAAGCCCTAAAAGAAAACAATTTTCAACGCAGACTAATTATCCTGTAAAACTGTCTTTCAAAATCAGTGGGGAAATAAGGACATTCCATAACAAAGAACACCTTAAGAAATTCATGACCACCAAATAAGAGGTCCAAAAATTTCTCCAGGATAGCCTACACAGAGACAATCAAGCCAATGAAGCCAAAATATCTGATGGAATCAATGCAACAAGAAAGGTGAGCAGGTAAACAAAATGGGGAAAATAAAAGATGAAACAACAGAAAAATAATGCAGTGACAGGAATAAGTCAGTGACAGGAAAAAGTCAATAACTTTCGGCAGTAACTCTCCATCTAAATGGACTCAACTTTGTACTTAAAAGATAAAGATTAGCTGACGAGACAGAAAACAATACCCGATAGTTTTCAGAGACTCGTCTCACCCCAAAAGAAACTCATAGACCAAAATTCAAAGAATGGCAAACAATAACCCATGCACCAGGACCCCAAAGCAAATAGAGGCAGCGATTTTATTCCCTGACAAAGTGGACTACAATATAAAATGGATAAGAAGAGGCAAAGAAGGTCACTGCATCTTAGTTAAGTGAACAATTAAGCAGGAAGAGGTAAAAATTAAATATATATGCACCAAATATTGATGAGACCACTTCATCAAATAGACACTACTAGACATAAAAGATCAAATAAACACCAACAAAACTATAGTGGGGCACATCAATACCTCATTTTCACAAATTAATATCAACTAGACAAAATGCCAACTAAGACATATCAGAGCTAAACCATACCTTCATATGGATTTAAAAGATATCTACAGAGTATCTCACCCTACTACAACAGAATACATATACCTCTCAGTAGCACATGGAACAATCTACAAGGTAGACCACACAGTAAACCACAACGCTTGCTTAAAAACATAAACAAGAATTGAAATTATCCCGCGTATATTATCAGACCATAGTGACTAGAACTAGGAATCCATCAGAAAGGAAACCATAGAAATTTTACAACCACTTAACAAACTCACAATGGGCCTGTAATTTGTATGTCTTGCTGCTGGGAAACTTTGATTTGAATTTCATCATCAGATGTTAAATAGCCAACCACTGGTGGTGGTTGAAGCCATCCAATGAGACAGTCATCCATGTACCACTGGTAGTTCAAGTTGGAAGGAACATGTTAAGTAACACACATGAATACTTGAGGGGTTGCAGAAAAAATTCAAAAATAAAATTAAACAATTCTTAGAGGCAAAAAATAATTTTAGTAAACATGGAAACATATAGGATACAAGGAAGGCAGTTCTAAAGGCTTATTGCTGTGAATGCTCACATTAGAAAATCAGAGGAAGCACAAATAAATAACTTAATGATGCACATTAATGGTACTAGTAAAACAAGAACAATCCAAACTCAAACCTACTGCGAGGAAGGGGATTATAAAGATAAGAGCAGAAATTAATGCAACTGAGACTAAAAGAATACAAAGAATGAGTTAAAGAGATGGTTCTTTGAAAGAACAAACAAAATAGATAAACTCTTAGCCAATATTACCAAAAGAAGGAAAAAAGAACTGTATCGATGCAATTATAATAAAATAAGCAAAATCACAGTGGACACCACCAAAATCTAGATCCTTAGTAAATTCTATGAAAAAATCATACTCCAAAAAATCTCACAATCTAGAAGAAATGAGAATATTACTAGATACATATGAATTACCCAAACTGGACCTCAAAGACATGAGGGCCCTGGACAACTCGATAACAGCAACAGAATTGAGGCAGTAATTTTTAAAAAAGCCTACCAACTAAGAAAATCCCAGGACCCAGGACCCAATGTATTCACTGCTGAATTCTACAAGAACTTCAGAGATGTAGTGCCACATTCTTCAAACTCATTAATGAAACTGAGAAGGAAAGAGTACTTCCAAACTCATTCTTGGAAGCAAGCAGTACCCTGATTCTGAAATGAGATGAAAATCCAACTAAAAATGAAAACTATAGGCCAAGGTCTGTAATGAACATAGATGCAAAAATTCTTATCAAAACACTAGCAAATAAAATGCAACAAGTCACCAAAAAAATCATACATCCTGACCAAGAAATCTTCATCCCAAAAATGCAGGGATGGTCCAACACATGCAAATCAATCAATCTAATACACCAAATAAACAAAAGAAAGGGGAAAATTATATGAGCAGCTCAATAGATGCAGAAAAAGCTTTGATAAAATCAAACATCCATATAAGATAAAAACCCCTCAACGAAATAGGTACAGAAGGCTCTCAGTCTGATAAAAGCATTGTGACAACCCTACTGCCAACATTATATTAAATGGGGAAAAGTTAGAAGCTTTCTCTCTAAATCAGAAACAAGACAAGAATGTCCACTATCACCACTCCTGTTCAATATACTACTGCAACCATTAGCCAGAGCAACCAGGCAAGAGAACCAAATAAAAAAAGATATGTACAGAAAAGGAAGAAGTCACATTATCGTTATTTGCAGATGAAATGATCTTTTACATAGAAGACTCCCAAAGTTCCTCTATTAGAGGAGGACCCAAGAGATCCTAGAATTCATAACCAAAATCAGCAATGAAGTAGGATACAAAAATAACACACAAAAATTGATAGCATTCCTGTACACCAATAATGAACTCAGCATAAAAGATACTAGGAAAACAGTACCATTTGCAATAGCATCAAGGAAAATTAAATACTTAAGAATTACCCTAATCAAAGAACTAAAAGACTTGCATAATGAGGCCTACTGTATTCTAGAAAAGGAAACTGAAAGAGGACATCAGAAAATGGAAAGATGTTCTCTCTCCCATAGGCAAAAATCACTTTAAAAATGGCCATACTTCTAAAATTGACGTACAGATTTAATGCAATTCCTTTCTAAATACCGACAGCATTCCTCACAGTACCAGAAGGAACTCTCTCTCTCTCTCTCCATATATATATATATATATATATATATATATATATATATATATATTTGTGTACGTGTGTGTGTGTGTGTGTGGCACCGGGGATCAAACTCACAACTTCGCGCCTGCCAGATGGGCACTTAAGCCACTGAGCCAAACTTCCAGCCCTCCAAAAGGAGCTATATTAAAAGACATATGGAACCAGAAGAGACCCAAAGTAGTAAAAGCAGTCTTGGGTGACAAGAGCAAAGCAGGAGATGTCACAATCCCATGATACCATCACAACAGACATCTGGACCAATGGAACAGAGCAGAGGGTGCAGGAACAACTCCAGACACATTCAGCCATTTATCTTTGACAAAGGGACCAAAACCATATGCTGGAAGAAAGGCAACCTCTTCAACAAATGTTGCTGGAAAGGCTATCTCAATGCAGAAGGTTGAATCTGGACCCCTGCCCCTCACTAGTAGGAAATTAAAATCAAAACAGGCGCAAGATCTAAATATTAAAACAGAAACACTTAATGTATTGGAAGATTAGATAGATAAAACTGTTGAAGACACAGGCATAAAGAACTTCCTGAACAGAATCCCAATGGCACAAGAAAGGTCACCAAGAATCAACAAATAAGATTGCGTCAAATTAAAAATCTTCTGTGCAGTTAAATCCCCAACTGTAATAAATGATGAGTGATGTCTTACAATATGAGTGATATGTGACCAAATGTCACATGGTTACAACTGGTCTCTCTCTCTCTCTGCTGGATTGTGGGTGATGGTCTCTCATCAGCAGGAAGTTATGGAGGAGATCTCACCTGGACAGGAGGAGGAGAAAAAGGTAGAAGAACCCTGCGTTTCAAATGAGATGTGTAAAATGTGAGAAACGGTACAGCATTTTGTAGAAAACATCACTTGAATGAGGCTGTAGCAGTGTGAGCAATGAACCTATTTAACAGCAATGCAATGTCACATTTCCATGAAATCCTCAAAAGGAGGCAAAAGCAATTGTCATTGGGCTGGTTCCTTGTTAAAGCTGCGTGAAAAGAAAAAGATTCTGTTGAGCCAACAGATGGCGGTGATTCTGTTAGTGATAGTGAAAGTCGTCCTACACAATAACTCTCCTCTCTCTCCTCTCCCTCACATCAACTGCAAAGGTTTTCAAAGTGCAGCTTAATTCATTTATTTTCTTTATATTTTATATTTTCTTTACTATTTTGTATTATATTACAGTATCACAGTCATTTTTCTGTGGATATTTTTGTGTTGTGGAACAAATCCTTTCACTTTCCATTATTTCTTATGTGGAAATTTACTTTGACATACACGTACTTCAGATATTTCTGGAATGAAGTATGCTCACAAAGGTTTTACTACATCTAGAATTTACAAAGAACTTTTAAAAAATCAGACCCACACTAAGTAGAAGACCCAATCAAAAAATGGGTATCCAAAATAAAGATACCTCTCAGAAGAAGCATAAATGGCCAACAAATATGTGAAAAAATGTTCAGCATCACTGCCTGTCTAGAAGATGTAAATTAAAACAACACTGACCTTTCATTTCTCCAGAAAGAGATGAAAGAATGGCTATCTATAAAAAGATCAAACAATAACAAATCTTAGCAAGGCTTCATGGAAAAAGCACCCTTCTACATTATTGGTGAGACTATGGACTGGTACAACCACCATGAAAATTAGTATGGAGATTCCTCAAGAAGCTACAAATAGAAATTCCATTTGAACCAGCTATTTCTCTTCTAGGTATCTCTCCAAAAGTGCTAACATCATATTATATTATAGTGATGCATACTCGTGTTTATAGCAATACAAGCTAAATCTTCGAAATGGCCTACATATCCAACAACAGATAAATGAATGAAGAAAATATGGCATTTACACATAATGTAGCATTAATTTGCCATAATGAATAAACTTGAGTCATTTGTAGTAAAATCCATGCACCTTGAGACCATAACGTTAAGTGAAATAAATCAGACACACAGGCTTAGGTATTATATAAGTTCTTGCATAAGAAACTCAAAGTATAAGTAATTGAAAAAGCAAAATAAAAGATATGCAATAGTAAACAGGGAGATTGATCTTATGCAAATAGAAGAGATCAAGAGATGAAATGGAAGGGATCAAGAGACCGAGGGGTAGCCGGGCGTGGTGGCGCACGCCTTTAATCCCAGCACTCGGGAGGCTGAGGTAGGCGGAGCGTTGTGAGTTCGAGGCTGGCTTGGGCTACAACGCTAGCGCAAGACCGGCCTGAGCTACATAGTGCGACCCTGCCTCAAAAAAAAAAAAACCAGGGCCAGGAGTTTGGCTCAGCAGCTTAAGCGCCTGTCTGGCAGGCGCGAGGCTGTGAGTTCGATCCCTGGTGCCAAAAAAAAAAAAAAAAAAAAAAAAGAGACGGAGGGGAAGAGGAATGAGGGAACGAGAATAAAAACAATTAAGATATGTACATATACCTATTTCCTAAAATAATCTAAACATTATGCACTGCAAGCATATACTAGCAAAAACTTTTAAAAACCATATTAAAGCAATAGAAGTGTCTTCTATTATTGGAAGGGAATATATCTATATGTTAGTCTTAGACTTTGTTATGGAAAATACGTGTGCTTAAATTGTAGGAAAATCATAAAACTAATAAAAATATAAGTTATAACTTCCAAAACAGTGTATGAGAAAAGGAAAGTAAAAATAAATGAAGGGAAGGAGACCAAGACATGGAGAGAAAGAGCAGGGGGGAGATGAACAAAGAATGAAAATGTGTTACATGCCTGCACCAACCCCCCACAAAGAAAGTAATCATTGTGCACTGCATGTATGTACTTCAAAATAAATGAATAGAATGAAAAAAGAAATTATAAAAATAATAGCTTGCATTCAGATAGTAAAATAAGATGCTAACTGTAAGCCCTAATAAACCAGTACTTATAATACAAAGAAAAAACTTTAAACTCAATTGTTAACATAGAGACTCAGATTGAACTTTTTAATCCAGTGATATACTACTTGAAAATGATGAGGAATTTTCAGAAGTACTCTGTGTTTTTCATAGAGTAAGATAAATTAAAAGTTTGAAAATAAAGAAATGCAAATAGAATTATCAGGAAAAAAGCTGAGAGAAAGATAATATACATGTATTATTAACAGAAAATTATAATTCAAAGGAAAATCAATATTAGGGATAAAATAATCTTAATTTTATGATAAGAGGAGAAAGTTACCAGTGAAATATGAAAATCTTGAGTCTTTATGTATGTAACACTGTCAGCTTAAAATATAGTAAATTGTTAGACCCCAAAAAAGCAAAGGTGTAGTAAAGATATAAAAGATTCAAATAACATGAAAGGAAAATCCACTTATTTAAAGAATTGTCTCTAAAAATACAGACAAAACTAAATATGAAAAATTTTCTAAGTGGGAGTGGTGGTACATGCCTGCAATCCCAGCACTCGGGAGGCAGAGGTGGGAGGACCACTGTGGGATACAGTGTGAATTCAAGGACAGTCTGCACTACATACATAATGAGACCTGTGCCAAGAAACAAAAAAGCAAAAGAGAAAGAGGGAGAAAGAAAGGGAAAG
>RJWM01048555.1:0-11439 GCA_004363535.1 Dasyprocta punctata
TGTTCTCCAATATTTTGGACTCGGAGAGATCTCAATCAAGTAATTAAATTAGAGCTTCTCAGAGGGTTTCTTCTTTTGTGCTACATCCACTTAATGCTGTAAGTTTTCCTCTAAGTACTGCTTTTACTGCATTTTATTTTTATTTTTATTTGGTTTCAAATGTTTTAAAAATTTTTTCTTGATACTTTTTTAACCCATGTGTTAATAGTATGCTATTTAATCTCCAAATATCTTATGATTTTCCAGCTGTCTTTCTGTAATTGGCAACCAGTTTAATTCACCATGGCCTAAAAACATACTCGGAATGATTTCTTTCATATTTATTAAGGTGAAATTTATTGCTACATGTGATTTTTGGCAAATGTATGTGTGTTTTGCTGAATGGTCCTTTCTTAGAAACCCCAGTCAGTTCAGTGAAGTCACAGTGTCCAGTGTGGTCAAATAGACTCTTTTCCTCTTTTGTATCCTTGCCATCAAGATCAAAGCAATTTAATGACCGTGTAGAACAGTGGCTGGTAAGAAAAACAGGAAAGCATTCCAAGAAGCAGAGAAATATCATGTGGCAATAGAGGTGCTTTAGGGATATCATGAGTAATAAGCTGAAAGGAGACTTTAGATCCAAAGGATATACCATGGCCATTACTCAGGTGTAGTAAGAAAGAGAAATTAAGTACAACAGCCCTTGTCCTGGCTCTACTGAAGTGTCTCCCCTCTGTCCTGGTTCTCACACCACACGTGTAAGAAGACAATCTTCAAGTGATAGAGAAACAGCCAGACTTTTATAGGAAGCAAACAGTACAGGCTACAAGGTTTAATTTCTTCTCTTATGAGTATGTTTAACACACCCATCTTGTCAACTTTAACTAACGGCTTGAAGATCAGAGAATGAGTCACCTAACTGATGAGAAAAACCCTTTCCAGGAATTTAGAGTATATAGCATCCATTCTAGCATGTTTTCCATGTGTCTGTGGCCTTGGAACACTAAGCAAAGAACATGTAAGGGCTTAAGGAGGCTGAGGGACAGGCCTGGTATCACATAACAACATATACCAGGTGCCAAATATTTGCTTCTATTCATGGAAATTTTGGATGAGGTGGTGAGACACAATTTGCACTTACAGAACATCCAAAAAGTGATTTATGGAAAATGAGATAACATACAGAATGATTCCAGTTAATGATTATGCAGGTTCACCAGTGTTTCACTATGGGAGGAGGTTATGCTGATAAGGACAATAGAGTGTAATTTCCTCCGTAGGGATGTTTCTAGTTTTAGATGATCCTTACTTGTGGTAGGGTCATTTACCCAGCTACAGATAATTATTTCTACTCTCTGCCAGAGAAGACACATAAGGAATCCAGTTTACTTTCCATTTCTGTCTCCTAGGAAAATTTGGGCTCTTAGTCTCAGAAGTTACTGATAGCTTTGTGTTTCCTAAATCAAAACAGAAGCTGTGAGGCACCTATACAGTCTCTGTTGGGAGGGGATTTACCTAGGTGTTTCTAGGAAGGAAGTGATAGGGGTTTGTTTGGGTGTGAGGTTGAGAGATGGAGAGCTGCCTAAAGGGAGCAGTGGCCTGAGTGCTTGAGAATAAGGATGTAAAGATGGGTTCCCTAACTAGGTGAGTTGTGTATGGAGATTTTCTAAGAAGCACCATTTCCTAGGGCATGAAATGATGTTTGCTGAGGTAACTAATAGTCAAGACCTACTGAGTTGATTGCTACACCAAAACTTGGCACTCCCCAACCTTGGTGTATTGTTTGACAGTAAAATTGGAGCTTAGTAGGCAGGAAGTCCCCAGGAATTACTACTATGAATACTTTTTTTTTTTTTGGTACCAAGGATCAAACTCAGGACCTCGTGCTTGCCAGGCAGGCGCTTGTGCTGCTGAGCTAAATCCCCAGCCCAATACGAATACTTTCCAACCCTTTAAATTAGGGCATTTGAGCCCAGCGAGGTGGCGCACGCCTTTAATCCCAGCACTCACGAGGCTGAGGTAGGAGGAGCGTTGTGAGTTTGAGGCCAGCTTGGGCTACAACGTGAGCACAAGGCCGGCCTGAGCTACATAGTGCGACCCTGCCTCAAAAAACTAGGGCCAGGAGTTTGGCTCAGTGGCTTAAGCACCTGTCTGGCAGGTGCAAGGTTGTGAGTTTGATCCCTGGTACCAAATAAATAAATAAATAAATTAGGGCATTTGAGACAGATTTAATGTAATTTAGAAAATTTAAGTATTATTCATTGTACTTCCATGATATGGAACAAATGTGCATATTGTGCATATTATCCCACTTAATCCTTACAATGCTTTAAATAGCTTTCTTTCTCCCTTTGATAGAAAAGCAACCTTATTGTCAGAGAAATAACATACATTGGACCATCATGATCAAGGCACAGAAAAGGAGAGCCTCCTTATATTAATTAACAGGAGTGATTTTGATGCAAATGATAGCAGATCCAATTTCCTTTCATATCAGAGAGAGAGACAGTCTGTTGACTGGGGCCCCTGAAAAAGTCTGGGAATAAGCCTGGCCTCAGGCCCCATGGATCCTGCAGTGTATAAAGCAATGCCATCAGAAATTATCCACTTTTCTGCTCCACTTTCTAGCGTGGCTTCCCTGTGAGACTTGTGTCTTCACAGTGACATCCTTCAAACCTCAAGAGCGAGGGAAACTGGGTGGACTCTCCCACTAGTCCCTGTGTGAGTCTGATTGTTCCTCACTGTCTCCATTCCAAGCTAATCCGTGTTGCCATAAACAGGGAGTGATCTGTTTGGCCAAGTCCGAATGACACACCATCCTTAAAACAAAAATGTCAGGGAATGTCAACAGCACTTTCTCACAGTCTGAAACTGAGGCGGGGATGGATCCTCAGAGAGCATTCCAGGGAATGTTTCCAGAAGGTGTGCGAATTCTGACTGACAAAAGGAACAAAACTGACGCCCACTGTAGCTCCATGTCCCTGCCCCACTGGCCCCTCCTTGCAGAGTGATACCATTTACTCCAGTTTAGAGTTGCAGGAAAAGTGCTGATTCTTTGGAAGCTTTTGGAAGGGAAGGAAATAAAATAATTATATTTTTGAAAATCACACAAAGGCATACAGTTTAGAAATAAGGAGCCACTCCTAATCTCTGACTATGTAACATTTTGTTCTAAGGAACCAGAGGCAGCCCTGGCCGCCGGCCGAGTGCTCCCCGCATTTGGGGCATTCCCAAGAGGCCCAGTCTCAGCCCCTCACGAGGGTACAGGCAGACAAGGCAAAGGTGGGCGCAGACCCGTGGCTGTGCGGGCACCGGGCAAGGCGGCGCCAGCTCCCGCTGTCCTCATGGAGGTAGAGGGGGCGCCCTGCTCCGGCCTGCCTCCACCAAGGAGAGCCACCCGACCCCTGACCCCAGTCTCTCGGCAGGAAGGACGACCACGCTTATGGGACAGGACCTCAATTTTGGCTCCGTGGTAGCCGATGCACTCTGAGAGGCCCCGGAGGTGGCTGTACACCTGATCCTGTACGTGCGCGAGGTCTTCCCGGTGGGCATCTTCTAGAAGTGCAAGAAGTACTCCCGTGCGGTGCAGATGTCCTGCCATCAGGAGCCAAATCAGTCCATCCAGGACATGCTGCATCGCGTCAAGCCACTCCGTGAGAAGAACGATGTGGAGAAAGTGGAGCTGGTGATATTGGATAAAGAGCAGCAACGGGTGGAGAAATTTTGTCTTCGCGATCGCTCGGCCTCTCTTGCTGTCCATCAGCTCAGGCCCTTTACTGTCTGACGTGGAGCAGCTGCTCCGAGCCTTCGTCCTGAAGATCGGCGTGTGCGATGCCATCCTGGACCACGGTCCCCCGGGGGCTGCACCTTCAATGTCCTGGTGCACAGGAGAGAAGCTGTCACTTGAAATGGAGAAGATCCGGGTCATCGAAGTCTTCCCCTGGATCCTGGCAGATGAGCAGGAGGTCCGCATGCACGACTGCCGGCTAATACCCCTAAGAACCGTGACGTCAGACATTTTAAAGACGCATCTCTACCTGGAGGAGCGAGTTCGTAAAAGTGGCAGAGGCTGAACCTGCACCCACCCGTGATGCCGCGACTGTCAGACTGTGGGGACCCAGCTGCAGACAGCGCTGCGCCCCACCTCCAGATGCCCTTACTGCCTCTTTCAGGCGCTCATCCTCCAGCCGGGGCTGCTCCAGTCCGCTTGGCTTTGTGGAGGAAGCGTCCCCAGAAAGGTAGTGAGGGACACTGGGACCCCAATTTCCCATCTCTTGGGTGTCAGCCATCTAACACTGTCTGGCTCAAATACTGTGAGTTGTTATGATAAAGTGCCTTCAGGGCTGGCTGGGGTGTCCCTCTTTAGACTAAAAGGGACAGATGCAACCAGGCAAACCTGGGAAGGCTGCTTCCCTAATTTAAAAGCATAACAAAACAAAAAACAAAACGAAACAAAAACAAAGGAACCACAGAACCTATCACACAATTTAGGTAAAGATTGCTCAGTAGACTTCATCTCTATTTTCTAAAAAATGCAGTGTCAACAGTTCTGTCCCTTTTCAGTGCACAAAGAAACCACTTTCATTATTCATCATTAGATACTTTTCACTCCCATTCTCTCAAGTCCTTACCCAGCCAGCTGCCCCAGACACACACCCAGGGATCTTCATTTCACCAACCTGCAGGACTAAGGGAGCAGCACATGGAGGTAAGGAAGACAGTGATTGGGAGGACAAATGGCCTCAGGATCTTCCCCAATAGGTCACTCACCCAGCATTTCAAGCACTGTGAGCCCCACTCAGTGGATCAGGAAAACAAAACCAGGTTCTGCTTTCCATGGACTACTGCACTGAGCCCAAAAGGAAGACAAAAAGAGATGTAGCTTCCATTTCCACATAACTGAAAATGTTATAAATAGGTGGGAAACAGGTATACCCAGAGAAGACACACTACCATAGAAATAAATACAAAGTGTGAATAATTAGAAGACCAAGGAAGGAAAACGGACTGCTAGAAAAACCATTCTTTTGTGGCACTGGGGATTGAACTCACAACCTCGTGCCTACCAGACAGGCACTTAAGCCATTGAGCCAAATTCCCAGCCCTAGCTTTTTAGGCAGGGTCACACTATGTAGCTCAGGCTGGCCTTGTAGCCGAAGCCAACCTCGAACTCACAAATGCTCCTCCTACCTCAGCCTCACAAGTGCTGGGCTTAAAGGCGTGCGCCACCACGCCCGGCCAGAAAAGCCATTCTTACAAACAGTTAAACAATGTAAGTGTCAAATGATTCTGCTAAGCACTGAAATGCTTTTCTCCCAAATTTGCCTTTACTAATTCATAAATATTTGCAAGTTCATCTAAAAATGATAAGATGCCATGTCTTTCTGTTGATTGACAGGAATTCACCTCATGAAACAAACTAGGTTGCAGGGAAGGAGGAAGCCGAGAAGGTGTCCTTTCCACCTGCGTATTTTGGAGGTACTTGGATAGATGAAAGAAGGAAAGGAAACACGTGACTTTTAGAAAGCTATTAAGATAAAGTCAGTTGTATTTTCCCATTAGAGATCTGCCACAGAGCTGTCTACCTCAGCTCTTGAGTTACACTCCCCAAGCCAACTGTGGCAGGATCAGCAACTGGCAGGGACAGACTGCGGGGTTCACCTAGCGCACAGTTGTGGAGGCTGGAAGTCAAAACAGCATAACTCACTGGCAAGGAAAATCCTGGCAGAGTCACATGGCAGGTGGTGTCATGGTTAGAGCACGTGTTCGAAGGAGCCATCATGGTGAGGCAGAAGGCCAGAGAGTGACTCAGGGGCTAGACTCACACTCTTGTAACAAACTCAGGGTTAAATGAGATCTACATTAATCCCCTTCCAAAGAGAAAACCCTCACTCCCCACTAATCCCCACCTCTTAACGTTCTAAACTCTCAACATCACCACACACACTACGGCAATGTGTATCTCCTTTGGATCGGAATGTAGTTAGTAGTCATCGATCATAGTGTTCTGGTCAGGTTTATCAACCAGCTCTCCAGGTGAAAAAGCCCAAGTTTGTAGTAATTTCTATGGTGCATATATTTTCACCGTGACTGATTTCAGCCTACCAACCTGAAATCATTGTGGTAACAATTTAGAAAAGAAGCATAAGGTTTATGTTCTTAAGTACACTGGAATGTAGAATGTTTGGAAAGCACAGGAAAGGGTCTTTGAAAAATCAGAGGAAGCATAATATTGTGGCTGAGAACAAAATCATCTTTAATATGGGATTACATCTCCTTTTGATATTTTGTCTATTCATTTTTAGGTCACTGTTAACATTTGGTGTATAGAATTTTGAGTTTTGTTTCTATAATCATGAATGTGATTTTATTTATTTTGTTGTGGTGGTGGGGTTTTCTTTGTTTGTTTTGATTTGTTTTGTTTTGGTTTTCGGTACCAGGGATCTAATGCATGAGCTGGCGCTTGCCCGGCAACAGTTACACCACTGAGCTTAAAATCCCCGGCCTCAAATGTGATTTTAATGATTATGTATTTTACGAAATTGAAGTAGGGCTAATAGTTGTGAACATTTAAGTAATATTTCCTCATGTTTGGTATTGCTATGGATAATGTGATATATCCTTAGAGAAAGATTTCTTTGGGTATAAATCTTCCTTCACATTTCTGGCTGTTAGTCTCTTGAATCAAATTATTTCAACTATAGCTCTTCAAAAAATACTCCCTGATACCACCAAAAAGTTCTTATAGTACATGTTCTGGCCAACAGTATCTAACAATGCCTCTTTCTGCAATGTCACTACCCCTTCTTTCAAAAAGTGTTTTATAAATTGACTTAAAAAAATGTTTCAACACTGTACTTCCTTGCAAGTGTGCTGTACATTTTTCATGTTTGTTCTCCCTTCTGTTTCTTTTTTAACCTATCCTTCTCATGTCAAGACTGGGCAACCTCTCCTGTTCGCCCCACTTCTGTGCTGTGCTTCATTTCATCTCTGCAGGCCCTGGGCTCACTGCTGCTGGCTATGTCACTATAAGTGAGATGAGAGCCCAGACCTAGAGGGGTCTCATGTTTAGCTAAACAGCTGAGGGTAGAGAGAACAACTAAGATAGTTGTTATGTAGAAGAGTATGAAAGCAATTTTACACATAATGTGGGAGTCTTTAGGAAAGAGTGCCTAGAATGAAAAAAATAATTAATAGAATGTAAGGGATCAGGAACCAAATAGGATAACAAAACATGACTTAGTCTGAAAGCTGTGGCTGTGGGCGCTTGGTGAGATGGAGATGGGTGGGAGATAGAAGATGTGATGACCACTCAGGATATTTAGGGTCAGGGGAGTTAGGGTTAAGAGGGCTTGAGTGGTGTGGAACCAGGATGGCAGTCTAGTGACCTTGACTGCCATTGGAGTTGTGAGGAAGACCAGATAAGGGCCACTCCAATTTGGTTGCAGGCCTGTGGATTTAGAAGATTTAAGATAAGTTAGGTCTCCTGGGGTTATGGGAGGATCTGGTTTGGTCCCATCAGAGGACTGAGGAAGACAGAAATTGGCATGTTGTCATAACAAGTGTCAGAGGAAGGAGAGAATTGGGATGTAATCAGCAAGAGGAGGGAAACTTTAGGAGGTAGGAACATTGTGGAGTAGGAATGGTCAGTCATACATGAGTTTAAAAGGGCTTAAAAAAGTAGGAGCCTGAGGAAGCATTCTGAACTTGGCTAAGGCTAGGGGAAGAAGTTGAAGCCAAGGTTGGTGTAGCTCTAAAGTGAGTTTTGTGAGGTGTGTTTTTATGAGACCATTTCCTTTTTTATTTTCCCTGAGGATTGTGGATGGTATGGAATGTGTAGGCACCAGGTGATGTGTCAGCTTGAGGATACCTGTTGGGTGATTTGAGAAAGGCTGGACCATTATCTGACTGGATACTCTGAGGTAGACCAAACCTAGGAATAATTTTTTGTAACAAGACTTTAGTAACTATGTCAGCAGTTTCCCTGGTTGTAGGAAAGGCTTTTATCCATTCTGAAAAGTACAGACAAAAGTAAGAAGATATTTAAGAGTTTTGTGATGGGACATGTGTGTAAAACTTACCTGCCAGTCCTGACTAGGGGTGTGTATTGGTTTGATCCTGTGTCCCCCACCAAGGCCTCGTGTAATTTGGATGGGGTTGAGTCTGGTTTTTGTGATTGGTTTGTTGTCTAGCACTGGGATTGGCAATGTGAATGCTGCACCTGCCCAGGGGTGGAGCCCACATACAGTGAAGGGTGAGAACAAGGCATGTCTGTCTCCCTCTCTCACTGGTTAACCTTGCTGTTTGGTGGCTGCCATGAATGGCTTCCCCACCATGCCACACTGCCTTGGAGCCAACTACGTATGGACCAAAACACCCAAGAACTGTAAGAAATAAACCTTTCCTTCCCTAATTTTGGGCATCAGGTATTTTTTCTCAGCAATGAGTGAAAAGTAACTAAAACAGGGTGTGTCAGTGAAATTGGTGGGTAGGAAAAGAAGGGGGTGGAATGTGTCCCTGAGGAGAGGTTTTAACACAGAGATGACAGGTGTGAGTAGTCTGAAGGATGATAGCCTTCAGAAAAGGATATGTGACTACTGGAGCTAAGTATAGGGTCTGTGATCCCACATGAGAACAGTTGTGTAAGTTAGGAATGATGTCTAAGGCCTGCTGATCTGGGAGAACAAGTTTTGATCCTTGGAAAATCTATCCCTAAGTGTTTTGTGTGTAACCTGGCCTATGAAGCAATTGTAGTTGTTTTGGCAAGTAATTAGGCTAAGGTAGAGTATTTGGGACTAATGGGAGAAGATGAGAAGGATATGGCCTTTGTGCAACTAAGTTGGCTTCTGTATTAGCAAAGGCTTTGCCCTGAGCAATGGGGTCTGTAGAATTTTGATGTCCCCTACTATGAATAACTGCTGCTTGCTTTGGGAGTTGGGCTGTTTCTAAGAGTTTAAGGATGAGAGATGTATTAATGATGGGGGTTCTCCTTGCGGGACCCCTGCCCGGCCCGCGCGGCACCGGCGCGCGGGCTTGGAATCGGGGACAAACACTAACCCACCCACACCACCCCCCCACCCCACCCCCGGTAAGCAACCTGCTGTTTCAGAGGTCTGGCTGGATTAATAGCAACCAAGGAACATCAACCAACTTTTGTTTTGTAGATTTGGCCAGGCCTCTGGGCAGCAACCCAAGCATCTCTTTATAGCAGGCAATGTAGCAAGTATGGGGGATTCTCTTCTGTCTTGTCTTTTATTATTAATAAAATATTTTTAAAAAATGATGGGGGTTCTGATAAGGAGCCCTTGGAAGCTTTGTAGAGGGGTTGGGCTACAGCTGCCAAGTTAGGAATCCAGAGGTGAAAGAAGTTAGCTAAACCCAGAAAAGACAAAACCTGTTGTTTTGTTGTGGCCTCCTGGAGATCCCAAAGAATTACCTTGCGATCTGTAGTGATGGAAAGAGTGGTAGGAGTGAGAGAGAGGGACCCAGATACTTGACCTTTGGGGAAGCTACTTGGGCTTTAGCAGGAGAAAACCTGTACCCATGACTGGAGAGAAAATTGGGGAGACTGGCTGTATGTGGCATGACTAAAATATGAGATGGAGAACACAGAAGAAGGTCATCAACATGTTGAAGGGGAGTGCAAGGTTTAAGGCCAAGAGCTGTACGGTCAGCAGCAAGAGCTTGGCTAAAGAAATGAGGTCTGTGCCTGAACCCTTGAGGGAGCACTGTCCAGGTAAGTTGTTGAGACCTGAGAGTGTCTGGGTCAGTCCATGTAAACACAAAGAAATTCTGACAATCAGGGTGTAGGGGGATGGTAAAAAAAAAATCTTTAAGGTCTAGGGCTGTGAAGTGAGTGGTGGAGGGAGGAATATGAGAGAGCATAGTATAAGAGTTTGGTACCACTGGGTGAATTGGGGTACAGCATCATTGATTACCCTAAGGTCTCGTACAAGATGATAGGACACATTAGGCTTGAGTACCATGAGAATGGGAGTATTATAGGTGAATGGGTAGGTTTAAGAAAACCATTGTCAAAAAGACACTTGATTATAGGTTTGAGCCCTTGTAGATGTTTGGAAGCTATAGTATATTGGGGAACTCAAGGAATGATTGAAGGGTCTCTGAGACAAATTAAAACAGGTATAACATGGGTAGTGCAGGTGGGGTTGGAGGTGTCCCAGACTATGGGATCAGCAAGGGAAGAAGGAAGAGTAGGGGATGGGTTTGTGGTGTATTGTGATGGTGTTTGGAGGATGAGAGCTATGGGGAGGGAGAAGGTAAAGGAAAAGTTAAGCTTTTGGAGGAGATCTCTACCTAAAAGGGGCTATGGTTAAAGAAGAGAGTTTGGAACCTGCATGGAATGGGCCCTGTTTGAAGAGGCTGTGTAGGTTGGCCATCAACACCCACCACAGAGACTGACAATTTAATATAATGGCCTGAAAACTCAGGAAGAAGACTATGTGGCCTCCCTGTCTATAAGTACAGAGAGTGTCTTACCTGAGACCTCCAGTGAGACTTGGAGCTCTGCGAAGAATACCTTAATGGGGTCTGTGGGCCCTGAGCCCCATCAATTTTCAGTCACAAGTCCAAGTGAATTAGCCAGCAGTGAATCTGGTAGTGATAAGATCTCCTGTGAGTGCAAGGAATTAGAAGATGGTTTACCCACTCTCTGGCAGCTAGGACAGTTGCTCTTCCAATGGCCCTTGAGATTACAGAGTGGGTAGGGCCCCAAAGGAACTCGTGGTTTGGGGCATTCTCTTGCCCAGTGTCCTTCCTTGTTGCGCTTGAAACATGGTCTGGGGGGCGCTCAGGCAGCTCCACCTTGTTTTGGTTTACCTGTCTTGGGAGCCCCAAGTGCCACTGCTAAAAGATTAGATTGATATTTAGCAAGTTATCATTTGACTGGTGACCTCATATTGGTTTGACTTTAATCTCCTGGCTGGAGGATAAGAAAAAGGCAGATGTCTGGGTCTGAAAGAAGACGTTTATCATCATAAACAATCCCAACTTTATACCCTAAGATCAGCAATAAAGAATTGTCTTAGACATATGAAACCTTTGTATTAGCATCAAGAACCTTAATATATTTTTTGTAACTTTAGTTGAGGTGTTTCCCATAAGGCTATGGAGATTACTGGGGCCTCTGATTAATGAGTAAGGACTGGTTAATATTACCAGGCAGTCACATTCTTTTTTTTTTTTTTTTTTTTTTTTTTTTTTTTTTTTTTTTTTTTTTTTTTTTTTTTTTTTTTTTTTTTTTTTTTTTTTTTTTTGCGGCACCAGGGATTGAACTCACAACCTCGCGCCTGCCAGGGCAGACGCTTAAGGCACTGAGCCAAACTCCCGGCCCTGGTTTTTTGAGGCAGGGTTGCACTATGTAGCTCAGGCCGGCCTTGCGCTCGCGCTGTAGCCCAAGCCGGCCTCGAACTCACAACGCTCCGCCTACCTCAGCCTCCC
>RJWM01048556.1:0-11442 GCA_004363535.1 Dasyprocta punctata
AACACATTTTACAACTAAAGAAGTGAGGCAGTGGGCTGATGCCTATGGAATTCACTGGTCCTACCATGTCCTTCACCATCCAGAAGCAGCTGAATTGATAGAAAGGTGGAATGGCCTTTTGAAGACACAGTTACAAAGCCAGCTAGGTGGCAACAGCTTGCAAAGCTGGGGTAAGGTACTTCAAAAAGCTGTATATACTTTGAATCAGGATCCACTATAGGGCACCGTGTCTCCCATAGCCAGGATTCATGGGTCCAGGAATCAATGGGTAGAAGTAGGAATGGTACCACCCACAATTACCCCTAGTGATCCACTAGCAAAATTTTTGCTTCCTGTCCCCATGACCTCATGTTCTGCTGGCTTAGAAGTTTTGGTTCCAGAGTGGGGAAGGCTTATATCAGGAAGCACAACAATGGTATCACTGAATTGGAAGCTAAGACTTCCCCCTTGGTCATTTTGGTCTCCTCATGCCTCTGAGGAAACAAGCCAAAAAGGGAGTCACAGTGTGGTCAGGGGTGATTGACCCAGACTATCTACTCCATAATGGAGGAAAGGAAGAATATACATGGAGTACAGGACATTCCTTAGGGAACCTTTTAGTACTACCATGCCCTGTCATTAAGGCCAATGGAAAATTACAACAACCTAATCCAGGCAGAGTGATAAGTGGTCCAGAACCTTGAGGAATGAAGGTGTGGGTCACCCCACCAGGGAAAGAACAAAGACCTGCTGAGGTGCTCGCTGAAGGCCAAGGAAATACAGAATGAGTAGTGGAAGAAGGAAGTTCTAAATACCAGCTACAACCCTGTGATCAGTTACAGAAAAGAGGATTGTTATTACTATTTCTCCCCAAATATGGTTCTAATGTAACATAATGTGATAGACTTAATGCTGGTTCTTGGGAATTATTAAACCTGTGTTATAATGTTAAAATTATAAACTGATAAGAGTAAGTATCAACCAAATAAAACTTATATTCTATTCTGGTAAGGGAATTAGCGCATTTCCATTTGTACGAAGGATAGTTATAACACGTTAGGTGCAATCATAAGCATGTCTTTGTATCTGGAGACTAGTTTAAAGAAATGTGTCTGGTTGCTAAGTTGACAAGGGGTAGATTGTAGTGGTTGATTGATTGTGTCAACTTGAGACATTTAGAAGCTTAACTAAATGAGCTTAGCAACTCTGCACCCTAGGGTGTAGAAGACCCACCCTACGGTGGCTCATCACCTGAATGGTATAACAGGGAAGGAGGAAGTACAAATGCATCCCATTCTTTGGAGGAGCTCCAGTCTTTGCCTTTGGTTTGGACATTGTCTCCTGGCTTCCAGTGTAGACTCTTCAGCCTTCCAGCATAGACCTTTTGGCCTTCTGTCACAGACCCATCAGCCTGCTAGTGCGGACTTACACAGGACACAGGGGTGAACTCCAGACCTTGGATAGAATCCTTCAGTCTCAGGCATGCAAACATCCTTTGCATGCTTCCTCATCTGACTGTGGCTGACCATCGTAAGCCTATCCTGTAATTTCTTATACTTTTGTGTACCTCGTGTAATATCTGTTTTCTCTAGTAAAACCCTGACTAATACAAACGTTGTAGAATTTTTGTCTTACAGAATGTTGCCCTGGACCAATTAGTGCAGTATTTTCTTGGGGGAGGGGGATCGTGTGGCAGCTTCCAAGTTTTGATTTATCTCAGCTCCTGCCAGAGTTAATTGCTCCAGGCCTCTCCAAGGCAGCCACTGACTTGCCTTCAGCCACAGAGCGCTCACACGCAGCCTTCTGTAATTCGAGGTCTCAGAGTGGAGGTCATTTGCGAAGCAGCAGGACATGGGTTGTGGCCGCCCCACTTCCCCCCAACCCTCCCCCCCAGGCCTTGACTTGCTGCTGCTGTGAGACCCATCTTTCAGCTGCCCAGTGACTGTCCCTGAAGTTTTATTTTATCTCTGGCCTCAGGGCATCACACCGCTTCCCTGTTATTAGTGATATTATAGCATCATCCACAGCTTTGCCTGTCAGCTGTTGAGGGAGTGAAGTGCCAGTAGAATACAGGATCACTGAGTGGAGAAAAGGAGCAGCCATGTCTGTCTGGGGGAGAAGATAGGCAGGAGGGGGTGGCTGCTGATGGCTGGGGCTGGACAGTGGCTGGTGACAGACAGGGCTTAGAAGAGGGCTTTGTGCAATGACCAGCATTGGGATGCTGAGCCCTGCAGCACACTTGGTGTGGCAGGGCTGGGCCTGGAGCTTGGGGGAGGATGGAGCTGGATGGCCTGTGGGCTGGTGCCAGACCTGCTGGGGCCTGAACCAGAAGAGGCTATGCCCAGCCTAAGGACGGGGCAGGGATGCCATTTCCCTGGCAACTGATTTACAACAGCAAAGCACATTTGTAGCCAACGCATCATAGGGAAAACAACTCAGACTGTGGGATCAGGGGACCTGAATTTGAGTTGCAGTTCTGCCTCTGACAAAGCTGTGATGTGGGCATGCTGCTGAGCCTCTCTGAGCTAGATATGGAGGCAAGAATGCTGACCTGAAAGCTGCTAGTACAGTGTTTGATACCTGGGAAGGGCCTGATGGTGCGTGGTCCCCTTCCGCAGCAATGCAGTGGAAAATACTGTCCTGACAGTTTGGGGTACAGATAGCTCCTGCATGTTTAGTGCACCCCTGAACTCTGTATTTTTTCCTTTTTTGAAATACAGTCTTGCTCGGTAGTTCAGTTTGGCCCTGAATTCACAGCAATCAGCCTCATGAGGGCTGGGAATGCAAGCATACACCACTGCGCCCAGCTCTGTCCTCCAACCTTTGATGGATGGAGACTGCAGTCGCCGTCCCCTTCTCACATCCATGGGAGCTGGCTCCCTGCAGTCGCAAGTGCTAACTCCTGAGGGGCAGCCAGGGTTTAAGCGGATGGAGGAAGTGACTGCAGAAATCTGTTCCAAGTACATCGGGTCACACGCGTGGTGCTCAGCACAGGGTCCGGCCCTCAGTGTGCACCGTCTCCCGCTTGGCCTCTGCTCTTTCTGGAATGAGGACAATCCATGGCCTACGGGGGACAGTTGTCAAGTGCGAGGGCAGGGGAGGTTGAGGCCCTTCTGGATTCCAACAGCTTATTACGCAGACCCCAGAGCCCGTGTGTGGAGCGACAACGCGAAGGATGGACCTGTCCACTGCTGACTGACACTCAGAGGTTACATAGGCTGCAGCCACCCCACTGGGGCGAGGAGGATGAGGCAGGAAGTCTCCTAGTGGTCAGAACCTGGGTGTCTGCTGGCTTCCGCAACATCTCCCCATAGCTGGCGTGGTCCATAAGGAAGCAAGTGACAGTCTGTCACAGCAGCCTGAGCCATGTGCTCAGGGTCTAGGATGATGATGGTGAAGCTTTTAGAGCTTTCAATGACACAACATCCCCATGCAGCACATGTGCCATAGGTTCGCCACCCCTGCTCAAGGGGGACCAGCAGACGCACCGCAGCTGTGCTCCAGGCCTGGTCCTTGGGACCAAGTTGGAAACACACAAGAGACCAAAGGGAGCTGTTCTCTGTCGAGAGGACAGGCATTGTTGTCAGCAAAATGGATGATCAGGAACACAGAAGTTTTTCAACTACAACAGTTCCTTTCAAAGGTGACCTCTACACTTTGGCCTCTGCTGTTTTTAAGATGAAGTTTAACATACACACAGTGAGGCACACAAGGGACAAGCATGCAGTTTAGTGCATGCTTCTGTTTGGGCACAGTTAGAATGTAGAAATGCATTCATGAGATGGTAAATTTATAGATATTTCATGATCAATTAGAGGACTCTGACCAAGTTGATGTTCTGCTATCTCTGGTAAATTCAGTTGACCCTGACAATGTCAGAGCAATTGCCTGTACCCTAAGGCACCTTGGGCTGACCTGTGCTGATTTAGTAAAAGCTCTCTTGGAACATTCCTATATTATGGTAATGTCTTTAACCACTCTCATTCAGTCAAGGCTCTCTCTCTGGAATAATTCCTGTATTATGGTAATGCCCTTAAGTATAGTCATTTTGTAAAAGACCTTTCCCCGGTTCCTAGAATGTTTCTATTGTTTCAAGACTAGCCTGTCTGTCAATATATGATTCAATGTCTGTAACTAATCATGTAACATTTGATCACTTGCTTTGTACCTCCTACTTCTAATTCTATATAGACTAAATTCCTTCTTGATTCAGGGCAGTTGCTTGAGAGGAATTATCCCTGCAACAGGCCACTGGCATAAACTTCAATAGTCCACTGGTGTAAAGATTAAATGCTGCCATCTTAACTCTTTGGTGCAAAGAGTCTTCCTTTTGGTTTGGTTTGGTTTGGCTTGGGAAATTTCCCACATTTCTACCTGTGCACACCTGGGTACTCCCACCCTCGGGGAGCAGCCTTGGTGTCTAGAGGTCCCCACATGTGCCCTGGCTCTTGTCACTACTTTGTTCACTCTGGATCTCCACATGAATAGGGCTGCGTAGTGTGTACAAGGTATGACCAGGACAACCCAGTGAATGCTTACATTTGTAAAAAATTACAGTGAAAGACAGATTGCCGTGATTCCACCTCAAAATACTCCCCCTTGCCTCAACACACGCATGCCATTGTTCTGAGCACTTTCTGAATCCATTCTGGAAGTCTTCTTTCCTGCATTTCTTTAGTTAAACTTGCATTTGCAGTAGATGATGGAGCAGCATACATTATAAGAATTCATGGTAACAGTAAATCTATAGATCTGTGTCATAGTTACTTTCCTCGTTGCTGAGACAAAATATCTGATGCCCAAAATTGAAGGGGGAAAGGTTTATTGTAGCTCACAGTTTGTAGAGGTTGACTCCAAGGCAGGGTGGCATGGCAGAGGGGCAACAGGTCATGGCAGTGGAAGTCAGCAAAAGCAAAACGAGAGGACCCTTTTTTATTTTGAGGTTAAGTTCTCACTAAGTTGCCCACGCTGATCTCAAACTTGACATTCTCCTTCCTCAGTTTTCAGAGTAGCTGAGATTACAAGTGTGTGACACATTGTGCAGCTCCTAGTAATGTTTTGTTTTTCATATACATCTCTTCAGTTCATCTGGAATTCATTTTGTGTATTAGATAAGATAGGAATCTCAATAAGTAGCCAATACAACTGCCTTTCCCCAGTAATCTATAGCACCACCTATATCATTGGCGGCAAAACTAAGGCACATATCCCACAGCCACCTGTTGATTATCACTGAAAGCTCTAAAATGTTCATCATCCCTGACCTATATCATATTCCATGTCTCACTGTGTACATATATCAGTTTATGAAGTGTCTATTCTATTGACCTATTTGGCCATTCATACATCAACATGTTTAATTGTAAACTTACCTGATAAGGTCAAGTGTCTTATTCATTATCCTCTTATACCTGGTTCTTTTTCAGAATTGTCTTACATACCAAAATGTTTGTTTACTTGTAGATACATACTTCAATATGCACAGATATGCTTGTTAGGTTAGAACAGTTAGAGCATATATGTTTTTACAACTTCTTTTATGTAGTAATATATTTTGCACATCTTGCATTCTCTGACAAAAGTACACAAAAATCCACTTTATTCTAAAGTTTTTAACAATGGATTTTTAAACTATAGACATAAGTCCATCCTCTAAATGATGGACATTTAGGTCGTCTTCCATTTTTCATTATGATACAGTGATACAGGAATGATACAGAACTTCTACATGATATAGTGGAAATATTGTAACTCCCAACCTGCTAGATGTCTGATATGCAAAGTTTGTGTTCCCTAAAATCAATGAATTCTAAGAAACAAAGAAGGTTAAGAATAGGAAATATTTACTGAGGGGGAGAGATACAGCTCTTGAGAGGCAGGAGGTGTCCTAAGTGATTTGCCAAGGACCCCACATCTAGGGGAAGTTATATAGAGTACAACCACATGGGTACAACATGGGTTAAAACTGTGATCAACCAATAAGATTATAAGTATAGCCACTGAGGTAATACTAATCTAATGGGGAAGTAAGTCACATATCAAGTGTCCAGGGAAAGAACAAAGAACTTCTGTTCATGCAGCAAAATATATTACTGCATGAAAGAAATGATGAGTCCGAGGGTCTTGGTCACCCACCAAGGTGCCAATGTCTATGCAGACTTTATTGGACCAGATGTTACCATATATCTTATTCTTTGATGAAGCATGTATACCTGGTCATTTTGTGTTTATCTTGAGGCTAATTCCTGATAAAGTAAGTGTCTTCTTATTCATTATCCTCTTCAACCTGGTTCTTTTTTTTAGAATTGCAGGAATTATGCTTTTCCACCTTCCCAAGAAACAATGAAGTTTAAAAACTGCATCATAACTGGAATATCAGATTATAGGACAGAAATGCAGCTGCCTGTGAGCTGCCCATGAACTGTCAAGTAAAAATGTCATATAGAAGACAGCACTGTAATGTAGAGCCCTTTGTACTGTTAATTCATTTGCTATTTAAATATGTAACTATCATATTTGAAGTCTATTTACCAAAGAACCATGTTTCCAATTTTAGAAGGTTTCTTCCATAGAAGAAACCTAGAGCAGTATTAGGCATATGAATTTTAGTAAGAGGAGAACTGAACTATTGTATAAGAGATAAATTATCCTTTGTTTGTTTGTTTGTTTTGTTCTGTTTAGTTTTTTGAGACCTGGTCTTGCAATGGAATTCAGGCCAGTCTTGAACTCACTATGTAGCACAGGCTGGCCTGGAACTCATGGCCATCCTCCTGTCTCAGCCTCCCAAGAGCTGGGATTAGTCATGAGCCACCACACTCAGCTACAGCTAAACTGTCCTATCTTTGTGCCTTCTGTGTGCACTCCTTTCTGTCTGTCGGCTGTTCCACTTCTGACCTCTGCTGCAAAGGGAATCCCAACTATTGACCAGAGCTCCTGAGAACAGCTCTCTCTGAGTGCCAGCACTTTTCAGGTCCCTGTTCTCTAAGCAGAGGCTCTCAAACGTCGTCTGCCTCAGAAACAACAGGGAAAAGTGGTTCAACTCAGGCTGCTGGTCCCACTCCCAGCCCTTCAGATTCTTTCCATCTGGGAGGACCACACAGCGTTTCTAACAAGTTGCCTGGAGAGGCTGCTAGTTCCTCCCCTTGGCCTGAATCACTGATCCAGAGCCGCTGATCGCCAACCAAAACGTCTCCACAAATCACCTGCCAGTCTCTCTGGTAGCCACTCAGATTCTACCTCAGCAGGTGGGGAGGAAGCCGGACATTCTCAGCAACTCCGGTATTGCTCAGACTTTAACAGAACCTGCAGCCCAAAGGTCGGTCACACTTGCAGTGACCACGGACCTCTAAGGGTTCCCCCGGAGAGGCTGGGCAAGGAGGCAGGTACAGGTTAGACCCGAGAGGGCAGCAGCGTCTCACCTGGGGGCAGGAAGAGCGTGGCCCGCACCCGGCCCTCCCGCACGGGCACGCGCCGCACCCCGCCAGGCAGGAAGTGGCGCTCGTGCACCGCGCTGGCCAGCAGCTTCCCCTGCTCGGGCTCGTGTCCGTCCAGCACCTGCAGCTCCACCACGAAGGGCGTCTGCACGTCCCGCTTGATCAGGCGCCAGAAAGGCCTGTCGGGCTGCATGGCCCAGAGCAGCCCCATGGGCTCGAGGCCCTCGAAGCTGCCGCCCAGCGCGGGCATGCGCTCCAGGTCCAGCCGGCCGGCGGCGTCGGCGCGATAGCGCGCGTGGGCCCGGAAGAGCTCGCCCTTCTCGTCGCTCAGGGCAGCGCACAGCGAGACGGGCTGCTCGCGGGCCAGGCCGTGCACGGCGATGCGCAGCGGCTTGTCCCAGAGGCTGCGGCCCGCGGGCTGCAGGGTGAGGGTGGGCGCCATGGGTCTCTGGCTGATGAAAGTTGAATTGGCGGGCAGAGTGGGCTCAGCGTGTACTGCTCTTGCCCTCTCTTCTGGCTGAGGTCTTCAGACTACTGTCCTCTGTTGATGTCCGCCGTGCGAGGCCTCCTGGGGTTCATGCAATACCGCATGCTCCTGGGATGGAGAACAGCAGTCTGTTACAGTGATGATTATTGATGCGAATGACGGACGAAATAAAGATACAAACAATGATGGAGTTCCAAAGAGGAACTTCTGTCTCCGTGATAATACACCCACAACCTGAGCAAGGTTTAATTTTTTTAGACTGGATTTGTTTTTTATTTTATGGGGAAAAAAAAGTAAAATAATGGGAGAATAACAGTAGTTAATACATTTTGTTATCTTGAAAGTAATTGCTCAGGATACAAGATATGGGCATAAAAATTTCTCCAGTCGATACTAGCACCCAGCCTTCCTTTTTAATGAACTAAGATATACCAATAGTATAATTGATTTGCATTTTTTCCCTAGTGCCCTTTCCCCCTTCACCCATCCTAGTTCCTTTTTTCTTTCGAACACTTTCTTACCATTTCACAGTATCTGTTGTACATTTTAGACCTTATGTACTCTTTCAGTTTCTCACACCAGAGAGACTATATGATGTTTACACATGGAAGTCTGTTTTATTTCTCTTATGAGCACGGTCTCTAACCTATAAGATGTAGCCCCATATGGGCTTACGTGACCGTGCTGCCTGTGCTGACATGACCAACTTACTTCCTCATCCTAACCTGAGCTGACTCCTTCTCCCTGACAACTGCCACGCAGCCCCTGCTCATAGCCCCTTTCAGTTCCACCTCTGCCCTCATTGGCCCTCAGACCTTATATATAGCTCTGCCACTTCCTCAATAAATTAGACCTGCGCCATCAGCCTTGTCTCCGCGTCATCCACGCGTTGGTCCTACCTGCTGTGAGGCCAAAGCCGCCTCAGGTGGCGCCCGAACAGGGACCTCACAGACCCTCAGGTAGGACCCCCCACCTGCATCACAGGCCACTCCGCCAGCGCTCGTCCTAGGACCTCTTCTCTCTCCGCCCACATCATGGGCCCCGCACTTTCCAAGTCACAGTCCCCGCAGGTACGGGCGATCTGTGTGCTTTTGGAATGCCACCGCTGTAAAGTGAAACTATCTACGCTCCAGGCATATTGGGAACTTTTATTGCCTTTTAATCCTTGGCTGCACACAGCCAACCTCTGGGATGCATACATTTATAAACGCCTTATCAAGCACACTCAATCAGCCACACAACATGAGGGCAAAACCTTCCCTCCAGGGCTGATCCCCACGCTGCTCACCATTCAAGCGTGCCTACAGGGTACCTCTCAGCGAGAGACGCCTCCAGAGCACGTCTTTCTGCTCGAGGAGAATGCCGCGCCTCCCGAGACCTCTGACACCCCCTGTCCCTTGCGAGCCGGGAGCCCTCCCCCGGATGAAAGCGCTGATCAGGACAATGACCGACAATCCCTAGTTGAGGAATGTAATAATTTGCTAGACCTAAAACAAAAACCAAACAATGCTCAAAAGATGGCGACTGTTGCCTCCCTCTATCCTCCCCTTCCACATTCTTCCCTGCGCGAAACCGAGAATCTCCCCCGGCACGCCGTCAGCCATGCGTGCCCATTAGTGGCACCGTGCCAAAGAAACTCAATGGTAAGCCTACAGCGCCACCTGCTGACCGTCTTGACCCATCACAAAAAGGCTCCCCCTTGCTTGCTCTCTTTGGCCAAATTCAACCCGATACTAACTTTAAATTTGGCTTAACTCCCGGTAAACCCCCTGAACAATATTTCCAGGCCCTATGCCAAGCCCGTGACGATCATACTAGGCTCAGACAACAATGGCAACAAGAGGGGCTAGATGACTATGCTTGCCCTCCTGAGTGGGGAGATCCCATGACACCGAGTTTTGTTCCTCCCCATGCCGCCTACCCAGTAAACCTAATGCCCACTCCCCAATGCCCTATACACTGGTACCCCCATGACCCATCCACTCTCAAGTGGCTTCGAGAAGCCGTACAATCAGATGGCATAGCAGGCCCCTACACCCAACAGCTACTAGAAACCCTTTCCATTGACTTAAATATCCCCTGCGATTGGGTTCAATTGGCCCAAACCATACTCACGGGTGGACAATTTGTAAATTGGAGAGCAATTTACAATGATGAATGCGAACAACAAGCAGAGTCCAATATGCGTTGAGGGATTCCACTTAATGTGGAATGCCTCCGAGGAGAAGGCATTTATACCAATCCTGCAGTTTACGCTCAAGCGCCACCTCAATACTTTGATCAAGTGCGTGCCTGCGCCTTGCGCGCCTTCCAAAAATGCTCTGCCAATAAAGTAGACAATTTAACAAAGCTCATTCAAAAGAAACAGGAAGATTTTAGCACATTTGTGGAAAGATCCAAGCTTCATGTGCCCGAAAGGTGGCACATGAAGATGCCCGCGAGGCTTTAGCCCGCTAGCTAATCTGGGAAGGCTGTTCTTCAGCCTGCAAACAGGCCATTGGACCTCTCCGGGATGGCACAATAGATGATTGGATCTTAGCATGCGGGGAGATAGACAATCAAACAGTCCTTCTTGCCGACGCCTTGGCGTCCTCCTTAGCCAGAGCCTTTTCCCAACAACAACAACAGCCGCTCTGCTTCCAATGTAAGGCGCCAGGACACTTTGCTAAGGAATGCCCACAAAAACCCAACACAAAACCTAGACCCCCTACTCCATGCCCCAAATGTGAAAGAGGGTATCATTGGGCCAAAGACTGTAGAGCAAAAATAAAAAAGGACGGTACTCCTTTAAACTCCAAAGGGGGCAACCCCCAGCCCCACAACAAAGGGGGAAACCAAACCAAAACAAATCTCAAACCATAATGTGGACCACGCCAATAAACTTAACAAAACCCACTCTCACCATTACTTTAGACAACACTCTTACCCTTACTGGTATCTTAGATACCGGAGCAGAACTCACCTGTCTCCCCCAACAATATGCCAATAGGTGGGCAACTAAACCTGGACCACCTGTTCAAGGTGCCACTGGAACCACTGGCACTCTCCAACTATATAAGCCCATTCACTGGGAAGACAAAGAGGGCAATTCTGGGTACATTCAACCCCTCTTCCTACAAGACCTTCCAACTGCCCTTTGGGGTCGAGATCTCTTGTCCCAAGTCAAGACAGTTCTTACCACCGATCACCCCCAACTCTAGGGGCCATTGCTCCTGTGGTTAAGCCACAGCCCTGTCCTCTACAGTGGGACACAGAGGACCCTATCTGGGTGGACCAATGGCCTTTATCTTCCCACAAATTACAAGCCCTACAAGACATCATCAAACAGCAGCTCCAGGATGGGAATATAGAGCCCTCTACCAGTCCTTACAATTCTCCTGTGTTTGTCATTCAAAAAAAGGATGGCAAATCCTTTCGCATGCTCCATGATTTGAGACAAATAAATGCCCACATCAAAGACATGGGCTCACCTCAACCAGGCCTCCCTCACCCCTCGGCTATCCCTCTAGGATATCATATCTGTGTCCTCGATATCAAAGACTG
>RJWM01048557.1:0-11484 GCA_004363535.1 Dasyprocta punctata
CATTCCCAGAAGAATATGCCAAGCAGAAGTCAAACTGTAAATGTCAACCTAATTACTTTTTACGTATGCCTTTCCCCTAACACCTTTACATTGTTTAAAAGATTTCATGAATCAGAATCCTTTGGAGTAGAGTCCCAGGTGACATAACTCCTGGCACATGCTCCGGGCAGAGCAGCAGGACAAAAGCCTGCCCCGACCGAGGAGCGCAAGCCCACGCGTGCACGCTAACTACAGACAGTGGCTAGTCCTGGCCTAGCAAAATGCTTTTAAGAGGGAAACGATGCAAATTTAACTCCAGGAGTTTCTAACTGTAGCATTGATATTACAGAGAGCCACACATAATCTTTCAAAGTGTATTTTTCCCAGTCACATGAATATTTTCTTTTTCTTCTTTTCTCAAATTCAACCAGGATGATCATATCCTGTGCTTTCACTTTTGCTGCATCTGGGGAAATGGGAGGTTTTACAGAAAGCTATTCCAGCCCTTTCATAAGACAGCTTTCACTTGTGTACAAGCAAATCCAGAAATACACACTGCAGCCATTGGAGATATGTAGAGTGATTATTAATTATTTAGTACACTAATTAGGGCAATATGTGTTTTGTGGTTTCCGACTTCAATTGTACTTAAAAATAACTTCCATATTTTAAAGTAATTGCTGTAACCTAATGAAACCAAGGTACAACTATCTGAAGGACTATTTAATAACTATCAAGATAAGAAAAAAATGGTTTGGCAAATACTTTAGGAATTGTTTGAAACCCTTTATTACATATACATCAAAATGGATATTACGTTGCCAATATTCATGATCACAATGTGAGTGGAACTTAAAAAGTGGCAGAATATGTAAAACATTTAAGCATCAGGCATCTGTAAAATCTGTGTGAGAGTTTGCCATCTTATTACAAAAAATATATTTTATAGTATATTTATTGAAATAATATTCAGAAGTGTCACTTGCACTGTACTTTTTTTGACTGTCTTTTGCAGTGCTGGGAATTGAACCTAGGGCCCAGGATATACCTGTCATTTTACTTTGTTCTTTTTGAGGCAGGGTCCTGCTACATTGTCGAAGTTGGGGTCAAACTTGTGATCCTCCTACCTCTGCCTCCTATGTTGCTGGTATTATAGGCATGGGCCACGTGCCTTTTCTGTACTTTTAGATGTTATGCCGAACATTTGCAAACTAAGAGAATTTATGATGTAATAGTTTTTCAAATTTGACTCTTGTAAAGACTTTCCAGTGTTCAAAAATTACATAGTACTAAAATGATACATGCTTCTCAAATGAGAGCCGGTAAGTGAACAAGTGGCAAAAATGGAGCATAGCAGCCTCATCCTTATCCTCCCAGCAGCTTTTTAGAAAGATTGACTTAGGAGCCATGGGTGACTTTTGAGGAGAAGTTGCGAATAGACTTGAAGGGAAAGCCATTATCCCATCCCAGAAGTTGTTTCTCCCCATGTCACCATGAAAACAGCTATGGAGCCTTCTGAACAACTTTTTGTCACTTGGATAATAACTGGGTTAAAACATTCTGGAGAAAATAGAAGTATTTTTTTTCCCTCTACCCAGAATGCATTGTTGATGATCAAACTAGATGTTTTGGATAAAAATAATTCTTTCAGTTACGTGAATGTCTAAATTTAATCATATATGTTTTTGACACATATATGTTTTTGACAATTTAATCATATATGTTTTTGACACATTGACGTATGTCAATAGTTTTTCATTAAAATACAGAACAATATATGCCATGTTTTAATTCCAAGTAATGTTATTCATGTAGTAAGCAGTCTTCTTAAGAATGACCTTAAGTAGGGCTTTCCAATAAGTTTGAGGAAAGTATGCAAATGAGTTTGTAAAACAGCTGCAAAGGTAATAAAACCAGTCTTCCACTTCTTACACCCTACCAATTCTGTTTTTAAATTAGATTTTGCTTTTTTTTCAAAATAGGAAAAAAGCAAGTGCTCGAAAAGTTTGAATAACTTCTAGTTATTAAAAAAAAACAATTACATTGCAGTTCTTCTATTACTTTCTTCAAGCTTCTTTCAACACATTGAACAATAAAAGGACGCGGCCAAACACAGAAGTCACTTCCTTTACATTGTAAAATACATGCTTAAGGTTTCCTCAGATTAAGCTCTATGTTTTGATTTATTGCTGTGATTCCATTTTTTTTCCCAATGTAATTTGATTTGACAATGAACTGAACATGAAGGATAGGCATTTTGATGGGTGAAGTTGATTTATTCTTTCTGTATGTAAGATAACCAAAGCAACAGCAACAAGAAAAAAAATACAAAATAGATTTAACCTTTGGATTATTTAGTACTTTCTGTGTTTGTGAGCCAAACGTCATATAAAATGCTGTCTATATAAATATATGTAAGCTAGTATTGTCATGCAAGGAGCTGATCAGCAATCACATGGAAAACATAATGCAGAAGAGTTGTATCCAAGTGCAGATCATACATTAGAGTCTAGGCATCTATTTTTTTATATATATATTTTTGCTTTTTCACATATTCCATGGGCATTCTTCTAACAGTTTGTAGCAATTCTTATTTTGCTTCACAACCACTAGAGGTGACTGACGAAAACTGAAAATGAGCTTTGTGTGTATTCATGAAATTCTGGGATTAGTAACCTGAAATAAAAAGATTTATGTGAAATGCAGGTTTTTATACATAAGCTGTGCTCCCTTAAGGTTATGCCCTGTGGTGAGCAGAATATAAAAACAGCCTAAAGGCTTATACTGTTGTAACAGGTTCATAGGCTGCTTTGTAGTCCTCATCCTTCTTGAAACCTTTATCTTTCAGCCCTTCTCTCTAAAGGTCATATGGGATATGATCAAATGAAACAAAGGACATCAAGCATTCGGGATATGGAATAAATTAGTTGAGGGTGAAAATTGCTCTAATAAAAACAGTGCATCTGTATCTTACAATCATGGTGCTCATTCAGATGGTAATAGAGGCAACAAAATGACCCTCTTATGCTTGGCTCAAATAAAATCAACATTTCCTCCGCAACATTTGAAAGATAATGTATTAACAACTTGGAATAATTTCCCTGGCCTTTTAGGAAAAGAGCACATGACAATAGCTCTGCTAATGAGTAAGAGAGGTCAGAGGTGGTGGAGAGAAAGACAGAGTAGAAAAACATTATTCCATTGATTTCAAAATGCAGTTTAGTGTCTCTGATGCCTAAGAAAAGAGGATTTGCAGAAGCGATGTTTCTGCTTTGAGATACTGCCATTTTGCTCCCTCTTTGTAAATGTTTATTAAATAATTCAGACACTCAGCAGCACTTCAGAGCTGTGGAAAAGAGTGTTCCATTGAACAAATAGTGATAATTTTTTTCTATTGCTAACAAGCTAATCGTGACATACCCATTTTGAATATTGTGCTAATGTGTAGGACAAAATAACATCATGAGATTATCAAGAGATAATTTCTATTTATATATTTTGAAATAGTGTTTCAATGGAAGAAATATTACAAAATATGTCTTTAAACTTTACCTTATACTGTTTTGATATGTTGTGGTAACAATGAAACAGAAATTTTTAACCATGGACTTTTTGAAAAGAATAATCTTTAAGATTTGCAATTAATGTAAATTCAAAAAGGCCAGATTTCAGCAAAAACCTATCATCATATATGAGTAAAGAGTATATGTGCAAATATCACAGTAAATTTTTGTGAATTAAAGAAATGTTTTCTGTAACTACTTCATGTCATATTTTTAAAGATAATTTGATTTTTTTGTTCCTAATTTTTTCACAACTTTAATTCATAAGTTATATTATAGTTAGTTAAATTTTTAGATTGTAAATTTATATTTTTATTTTCAAGGATGTCCTCAAGTTCCTCAATAATATGTTGAATATACTCCAATGCAAATAAAATGACTTGCATTGAATAATAGAATAATCTATGATCTTCTCTTTACCTTTTAACGTTGGTCTTTTGAACTTCTGTTGTTCATACATTTGGGGATTTTTTTCTTTCTCTGTGTGTGTTTTGTGTGTGTGTGTGTGTCATATAATTTTGAAATGACTCATATACTTTTTAAATTTGTCTGTAGGCTAGACATAGGGAAAATTTGAAGGTACTGATCTCTTTTAAACAAGTCCTAGTTGTTTGCTGAGACAAATTTTCCAATGAACATATTAATTGAGCACCAACTAGTGTCAAAACTCTTCTGGGAATTGGACATATAAAAATTAACAAGACAGAAATTTTTACCTCAAGGCTTTGACAAATCAATAAAGCAACAAGCTGGGTAAATAATATATTGAATGACAATGAGTGTAATGAAGAAAAAGAAAGCAATCTTTGGAGTGTTTAATTTTATTTAAACTGGATAAGCTTTCAGCAGTTTAAAGATGGCCGGAATTCTACCATTCCTCCCATCCAGAATTGGGGAAAGCTTCTTCAAGCCTCCCACCCCTAAATCTGGATTGCCTACATCTATTTTGACAGTACAGTGCGACCGAATTACCCTGTGCTAGTGGCAACTTTTTCTTTCTCTGTTTTGGAGTTCCTGCTCTGTTGGAATCCAACCATTTGTAACTCACCATACCGAAAGAATGCTCAAAGTAGCCACTTAGAATGCCATGTGAAGTGAAATATTACTACAAAGTCCTCAGATTTTCTGGATGTGCTAGCTGAGGCTTCACACATATAATAAAAACACTGCCTTGAACATCCACCTTAATTTCAAACATTCGGAAGACTACAGTCCATTTACACTCTGGCTGCAGTTACATGAGTGATCCCAAGAGGAAACTGCCCACTTGGGTCCAGCAAACTTAAGAATATGTGAGTAGTTACACTAAATTATTTTTAAGGTAATATATGAACAGTGCATTCATTACAGAAGAATAGCGGTTTCTGCTGGGTCTCTGGACATCATCTGAACAAGCAAGGAGTGGGCCATCAAAAGCTTACTGGTGTTAGAAGTTTAGATCAATTATGGGACTCCGCGCTTTATTCCTTCCAAGGATTACTTTTATATATCAGAAACATGTCTCCACCTGATTGTTCCCTCACCCCAGGGGCTTATCACAGTCAGAAGAATATGGTTCTAATCATTATTGAAGCAATTAACTTTTCTGCCTTAGGGAAACATTTTTAATTAGTCAAAGCATTCTTGCTAAGTCATGTTGACCAGTACAGAATGTTCTATAATTAGTGTTATGATTTTGAAAAAAAAATTATATGTAGCTTAAATATCAGTAAAATCTTTTGTAATAAAAATATTTTAAAGAAAGACATGATTTCTGAAAAGTTCACAATAAATAAGCTTTTACAAACTTTTAAGCACTACTCTCAATAATTACTGGAGAAATTGTCTTGCTCATAGAGAGCTCCTGAGGTCACACCTGTCAATGCAGTGAGTCTTGGCACTGTTCTTGACAATAAGAAATGTTTAGAAAATCTCTAGATATCTTTAGTTAAAAATTGCATATTGCATTTAACAATGCATTCCATTTTCTTAGAATAATGCCTTTGTAATCCTTGTATTATACATACACCCTAGTTTATAAATTAATTTAAAGTAACTCAGGCATTTAATATAATTTTGTATAACATAGTAGGGTTTCCATATGCTGCTACATCTGTTCTTCAGAATCAAGTGAAGCACTTTATCAAAACAGGGCTTTCGAGGGGGGATCCTGAGTTGTCTATTTTTGACATAATTCCTGGTTATTTTGATATGTATCCATGAACATTAAGAGGGTTTAAAAATGCTTCACATCACTGCAGATCTTCCTTCTTTTCAAAGATACACATTTTAAAATTGGAAAGTGATTTAAGCCCAATGTTTTTGCAATGACTAAAGTGTTTAAGATAAAACTGTCATTAGAGTTTGTTATCTTGGTAATATCACATTGTACTGCATTATTCAAGTGCTTACCTTATACTGTACTTAGTGGAGGCCAGGAAATATTTAAAGAAATTTGTTACTGGGTGTGGGAAGCCTAGCTTCTGGGAATCTCAGTGAATAAGTCCTGACCACTCACCCCGAAAACTCAAAGGAGAAAAATTAATGTGGTGAACAGCAGGAAAGAATTTAATCAACAGAGCTCTATAGAGAAGACAAGGACAGTCAAACATCTGACATGAGCTTTAAGTTACATAGAGGAAATTTATACCCCCAACTAATCTATCCCATATCCCATTAGAGGGGGCCAGAGGTAGACATAAAACAGACTTGGTCAAAATGTGTTCCTGTTTGATCATTATCTCAAGACTATAAGCTCCTGGGCAATGTCATGGCTGAGCTGGACATGGCTTGAAGTGTCAGTTTGGTTCTCTTCGCGAGATGATTGTTCCTTCTTAGGAAACAATCTGGGTTCTCATCATGCTCTGCTTAAGGGAATAATCTTATTTGGGGATGATCTGTTCCAAGGTGACTGCAGGTTTCAGGCAGTGACTAGAGACTTTTAGGCACCACCCCATGGGGTCTGGAAAAAGACATTGTAAAAGCAGGCAACTGAATATTCTTTTAGGTCTTGAAAACACCTCAGTTACTTTTGTCTTGCTGTCCTCACTCTTTCATAGAGACAATCTAGGTTAAGTAAATTTAGGGCTAATCGATCTTATACTACCAATATTTAGAGAGGTACTCCTTAAATGATTAACATACCTTCATGCAGAGTTGAACAGAAGTCTGACCCAAAATTCATTATTAAAGGAAATAATAATTCTGGAAAATATTAGAATATTCTGATTTTTATTTCTCAGTATGTAACTTCAGTTATGGTAGAAATTTCTTTTATTAATTCTAAATGTACAATATATAGAAATGATAAGTGTTGAGAATCATTCACTGAATATTGATAAAGTGACTCAGTAATAATGTCTTTAGTGCAGAGAAAGATGAAAGAACAGAGCTTATGAACTAAACTTAGCACAAGTGGCTCCTGATTTGGTTGTTCTTTTATTTCTAAGAGACACATTCCATCTTCTAACATGATACGAGAAAGTCAGTTTGGGTCTAGTTTGTTAAAATATCCATTTAAAGCACTGGAGGGTAAATTGGAATTGCTACAATTTTTCAGAAATAGTTCTCCACAAAACAAGAATGGCTTTGAATTTAGCTGATAATGTCCATTTCCCTTTTAAACATGGCTTTGTCTAACACACTTATTATCCATGACTCCCCATTACTGAAATCTGTCTTAATTTGAAAAAAATCTTGCAGTTAAAAGAACCACCAGCAGACCTCTCTCGTCTGTGGTCTCAGTAAGACTACAAGGCAGTGGTAGGCAACACTCCAAAGAGGGGTCATTCCTAAACATTGTGGGGTCCATCGATCTGGAGAGTCATGCACTTTAATAGTAGGAAATGTTTACACTGATTTGATGGTTTGATTGGTTTGATGGGTCTTATATTATTTGATTGTTTGTTAATCTTCATTTTTATTATTGATAGACCTTATTATATTTATTTGTGGATGCTGATCTTTCTCTTCTGGTCTTCTAAGTTTTGTATATTTTTTTCTCCGATTTCTATCTGTGTCTTTTTATTGTACTTTGTCAGAGGTTTTCTTTTTGTTTTTCTTTGTCTTTTGCCCTTCTATTAAAGGTAAACATCAGCTATCATATTTTTATTTAAAAATTTGAATGTTTCCTTTTATCCTTCAGATTTTGGTTAAACAAATCTCATTGCAATTATTCCTTCCTTGGCCTCTTTATCAAAAACTGAACCCATTATTCCAATTGTCCTTATCCCTCTTCTCTGTTTAGATTTTTTTACTTGGTACTTTTCATAATCACATATCTGTTATTTTAGAATCTTGTTGATTTTCCATCTCTTTTCTTTACAATCAGAGCAGAGATTTGTGTTGACTTGATTTCCACAGCTTGAACAATTAACATGGTACTTCATATCTGTGTAAGTATTCAACTAAAGGTTGAATAAATTGATACCTGAAAAGTTTAAATCAAATAGTTCACACGCCTACTATCCTGAGGCTGTAAGAGACTGAGGAGGAGGATCACAAATTCAAGCCCAGCTTGGGCAACTTAGCAGTTTAGCAAGACTGTTTCTCAAAATAAAAATGGAAAACAGGACTGGAGATGTACAGTTCTACAAAGGCCTTGGAATGAACTCCCAGTACCACCCCTGCAAAAATGTTAGTATGACAATTTCAGTGATGTAGTAGAAGTACAGTATGATATGCACATTGTTTTCTTTTCAGGAATGAAAATTTAGCTTAGAAAAAAATTATTGAAGTGGCAGATAAAAGGAAAAGAAATATAAAGTTATTTCATCAGATATCATAAAACCATATTACAGAATTCAAAGGAAAGAAGACCTTCTTCAGCTAACAAATTATTTTTTTTCTTTTTTTTTTTTTTTTTTCAGCTAACAAATTAACATCAAGCTAATGTGTTTTCTTTAATATCATGAACAAAAAGTATACCTTTTCTCATTGCATTTTATCTGATTGAATACAATGATGAAAATATAAAAAGCTGCAACTTGAAAATAAATCAAGCTCAAAATTTTCGCAGGTAGTGTGATTATCAACATAAACTCAAAATAATTTTAAATACAAAATAAATACAAAAATAACAATCAAAATTCTCATGACTTAATTGATGTAATCAGATAGACTGTTTCTAAGTTTATAAAGCAAGTGTGTTATGAATAGCCATAACACAAATGAGAAAAATGAGATTGGGGATTTTCTATATCATAAATCAGGATCATATGATATGATATGATATGATATGATATATGAAGAAGGTGGTATTGAGACACAGATACATAAATAGGGTAATGGAGCAGTCTAAAACAAACACCTCTCTGGATGCTTGACAATGACTAAGGTGACCTTTATCAGTAGAGAAAGAACAAACTCCTTGGTAGATATTACCAGGCAAAGTATATCAATGAATAAGTGTTCAATCTGCCATCGGTGTCACTTGCTACCCTGACTTCTCAATTTCTTTTACCAAATCCACAAGTTTTTTGGTCTCTCTTCTTGCTTGTCTATCTCCCATGTTTTGTTTTGTTTTTCTTTTAAGTTTAGGTTCTTTTGTCTGTTTTTATTTTGGTGAGATTTGAGAACATGAGCATAGGCAAAGGCTTGGCCTTATTTCACAATATTTGGATAGAGGTAAATGAATCATGTCACATAGAAAAGGTAATTGTACATCTTTTTAAAAGACTATGTCAGGAGCTTCTATTTCCTTTTACATATTTATATTAATAAAATTTAATTTATAACTTTAATAAGTACTGGGGAAATGCTTATGTTGCTAATGATTCAGAAAGTATGTTGGGAAAAAAAGATTTTGTAATTCTTTCAATATGTATATTAAGCCAAAAACTAATAGCATAGTGTTATTTCATTTAAGGTAGTGCATATAACCAGAAATAAACATGAGAAATGTTTCTTAGTGTATATATGGTTACAGCATGAAAATTTTTGTTAATATTTTGACCTCAGCTTTCTTTGAGAACTAATGACAGTATTCTCATAATACCTAGCACTGAAAATGTCTCCTGTGCATCATAATCTTTATTGTTTTCAGAGAGATTTTCTGAAGAGACGCATTTTCTCCAGGGCCATCACTTTGCTTCCGGTGCCTTCATCAATACTCGTTTAACAGAGCATTTTTTCACTTTCAGTTCAGTAAAAGCACAGTGATGTGTGGCTGTAGAATGCTTAGTATTGAAGGGTGATTGTTGGGAATGCATCCTGGCCCAAGGGCCCTGTTGCTATGGCGATGCTTCTGCTCTGCCAAGGCTGTTTCTCACTGTGGGTGGAAAGAAGCTCCCCTGCCAGCAGCTACGTAGGATTCTGGCAGCTGGAGAGAATACTAAAATGATGCGCTGCTTTGCCATATGGGAGTTCTGAGTCTTCTTTGAAGTGCAATAGGCAACTCAACTCAGCCTCATAGGAAGAGAGGAGGTGATTATGATGTAGCCCATTGCAAGTGCTATTTGTGCCTGATGAGATACTTAAAGCTTCTCTGAATAAATGTATTGCTGAAGTTCTGAACTTAAATAGAAATGATCTAACCTGACCTCACAGTACTGGTGGCTTATAGGAACTTGAATTTGTTAATAAAGATAACAATTCTGAGGCATTTAAATGGCAGTATTTGAAAGGGGAATAAAAGAAATGTTTCCACTTCCTTTGGAGACCTTGTTTTCATTTTGCAATATCTGCTAATTCAGGGTTGTCAGTTTGAGTTTACCCCAATATTGGAATTTATCTTGTAGCTTTCTAAATGTGAGAGCTGCTATGGAACTAACGTTACAATTAGTGCTCCAGTACATTGACTTCCTGGTTCGCTTGTGGATATAGAACCTTGTATGGAAGCTAATGTGGGTTACCTAAAGCACAGTGGAGAACTTGGTGAACTAAAAGTGAACTGACTCAGAATTAGTTATCAAATTATTCAGAGATCCTCAGTGGTAGTTTGTTGTGCAATCACAGGTTTATAAATTTATCTGTTTATAAGTTAGTCTCTTTCGAATTTCATCTTTACTATTGTAAACCTTAGGTTGTAGGACATAGCAAATTAATTTTTATGTAAGTACTTGGTGTTTAGTTTCCTTTCTTGTAAGTGTCTATTCTGAGGGATTTGTTGGATGCGTTTTTCTGGCTTTGATACCTCAAGTTGTAAAAATGAAGTAAAAATCTCCCACAATCATATTAACTGATTTGAGCATAGCAAAGAGAGACATCACTGAGGGATGATAGAATCTGAAGTTGTGGGGATAATAGGTACACTTGTTAAAATTAGAGAGAGCTCTTCTTTGAGTTGATACTAACTTTATTTCTTTGCTTTCCTCCATTTTAAAATAATTACTGAGATGGGGATTTTAGAACATTAAAAGAGAGTAGTCCAGGGATTTTTATGCCACCCTGTTCATCTCCACCCAAAACTGTGTTCATTGACATTCACATACTACACACACTGGTCTTGGCCATCTGCTGGAGAAATTGCTTCCTCCTATATGAAGTTTCAAGCTGTTCTAACCTTTCTCCTTTCCCAGATTTTATGCGACTGTGTGTCTGGGGAGGAATGTTCAGGAAATGTTTTGCTTTCACAAGCAACAGCTACGGAAATGGAGAGGTAGTCAGAATCTTTTTTTTTTTTTTTTTTTTTTTTTTGTTCCTTTCTCTTCCTCTGAAGCAGATGAGATGGGCTATAATTCTCAAGAAAGCCAGTCTAATGAGCAATAGGAAAATAGCAGTCTAGCTCAGTCTTGGAACATTAAGTTACTTCACACAGGAACTTTACAATTATCTCATGCCTCATATTTTGCTATATAGATATAAGTATCCATCTTTTGCAAATTCAAAAGTCTCCAAAATCTGAAACTTTTTGAATATCAATATAAAACCACAAATAGAAAAGCCTACAGCTGATCTCCCATGATAGATTGTAGTCAAAACACAAGAACTCTTAAACTACTGTGTTTATTTAGCTATTATTCTA
>RJWM01048558.1:0-11442 GCA_004363535.1 Dasyprocta punctata
ACTGGGGATTGAACTCACAACCTCGCACCTGCCAGGGCAGACGCTTAAGCCACTGAGCCAAACTCCCAGCCCTGGTTTTTTTTTGAGGCAGGGTCGCACTGTATAGCTCAGGCCAGCCTTGCGCTCGCGTTGTAGCCCAATCCAGCCTCGAACTCACAACGCTCCGCCTACCTCAGCCTCCCGAGTGCTGGGATTACAGGCGTGCCATTTCAAATATTGTGAGTGCGTTCATCTAGAATATGACTTCCTCTGCACCTAGAGGGTCTACCTCTGAATTACTTCTTTTCAAAAGATAATCTGGAAAACTGTGTTGCAACTTCATAGGCAGTGAAACATAAGAATTTGTATCTCTGAAAAGACCTAGGTCAGCAGAAGTTTGTGTTTGATTAATGACATGGGAATGATCTACATAACATAGATGATCTGTGAAATGTGTCCATATGAGGAGCTTATACGTTTGTTAAAAAATTGAAAAATCAGGAAAATATTTAGAGTATGCATTTTGGCTTTTGCCTGGCATAGTATTGATGGATCACTTGAATCTAGAAGTTAGGCTTGGGGACAAAGGGAGTCTGAACTTTTATATTCAGTCTGCCCATAGCTTTGCATATTTTGATAACTTTTAAATTAATTTATATTTGGGAAATGAAAAAGTTGGCATAAATTCTTATGGACCAGATAGTTATTTTCATACACGTTCTAACTGAAAAATGAGAAGAGTGTAAGACCTTATAATTATCTTTATATCCAAAAGGACATTCTACATGACAGTTTGAGAAAAGGTTCATCATACAGTGATAAAAGACATTTTATACGAGACATGCAGACAGGATTTTAGTGCTAACAATAGGAATCTAAAACTGTCCATTTTTATTTATTGAAGTCATTTTCTTAGTTTCACGAACACAGAAACGTGGTTGCTACTGCAGACCACTTTCTTCAGAGCCTCCTTGACGTCCTTGTTCCGGAGGCTGTAGATCAGGGGGTTCAGCATGGGGATGACCACTGTGTAGAAGACTGAGGCCATCTTGTCTGTGTCCAGGGAATGGGTCGAGCTGGGCTGCAGGTACATGAAGATCAGGGTCCCGTAGAACACGGTCACCGCCAGCATGTGGGAGCCACAGGTGGAGAAGGCTTTGCGCCTTCCCTCAGCCGAGCGCATCCTCAGGATGGCAGAAGCAATGAACATATAGGAGACCAAAACGATCAAAAGCGAGGAGAGGAACATGAGGCCTGCACAGGCAAAGATCCACAGCTGTTTGGAGCGAGTGTCTGAGCACGCGAGCCTGAGCAGAGGCAGGTCATCGCAATAGAAGTGATTGATGACATTGGAGTGGCAGTAGCAGAGGCGGAAGGTCAGGGTGGCATGGAATAATGCAACCAAGAAGCTGTAGCTGTAGGGGGCAGCTACAAGCTGCATGCAGATGGCTGGGGACATGACAACCGTGTAGAGGAGAGGGTTACAAATGGCAACAAATCTGTCATAGGCCATGGAGGCCAATAACAAGCATTCAGCTGTCATGAAGGCCAGAAAACAGCCTAACTGTGCAGCGCAGGCATGGAAGGATATAATATTTTGTTGGTACAGGAAATTCCCCAGCATTTTGGGAGTGATGGCAGAGGAATAGCAGAAATCTACGAAAGCCAGGTTGCTCAGGAAGAAGTACATGGGTGTGTTGAGTCTTGCCTCTGTTCTGATGACCAGGATCAGACCCAGGTTGCCCACGACCGTGAAAATGTAGATGGATAAAAATGACAGGAAGAGGGGCAGCTTCAACTCCTGCTGGTCTGTGAGGCCAAGAAGTATAAACTCTGTCACCTGTGAGCAATTTATCTGAGCCATGTGTCTTCACTGCATCTAGGTAAAGAGGAGAGTCTAATTAGGTTTCACTTTTCTATAGTATTTTAACCTTAACAGCTTGAAAAGCAGTTTTATTTTTATTATGAAAGCAGTAATCTACTATCAACAATTTTTAGTGCCCTTGAAGTCTGATGAAGGTCGAAGGAGATAGTTTGTGGAAAACATATTTTTCTCCTCCCAAATCATATTTATAAAACTAAGACTTGTAGGATAGGAGTCAGTCCAGAATGTCCATGTTCAAAAGCTCTGTGCGTTTTTTTTTAAAAATTTAACATTAATCTTTAAAATATGTAACTCACTAGCTTACTGCAAATGTTAACTTTATTAATGGGAATGAAAATGAACCTGCTTTACTGAAATCACTCTCCCTTTGGTATCCCTGAGCATTGTACCCACTACAGAAATGCCAGCACACACACACATAGTGATCTATAACTTTACACTCATTGCTTACCACACAAGGGCGCTGTGGCTTTCTACATATCTTTCTAATTATCTTTATACTGCAGACACTGAAAATGGTAAGAGTCTGAAAGGCCTACTAGTATTCCCTGTAGCTATTTGTTTATTTCACTTTTTCTTATACTCATGTTGCAAATGAGAAGGAGAAGCCTCAGAAAGGTGAAATGCCTGAAGCAAGTTGATACAGCTAGGATTTAAACCTGTGCTTTGATTCAGAAGTCTCTGCACCTTGCTATTATGTTCTCAAAGTATTTGATCACTGTAGGCCTAAATCATAGCTACAAGTGTATTCATCTGCCTATGTAAAAAATAACCTTATCTGATCAAATATAATGACTGTCAACACTTCAAACTACTTTGATTAATTAAAATAAAACTAACATTTGTAGTCCAAGAGATTTACATCAATTTGCATAAATCCTGACATTGCCATTTACTTAAAAACATGTATAATTGAATAATTTTTATTTTACATTCATTATTTAATTTTTTTCATTCTTGCTTCATTTAAAGCAAAATATCTCCTAGTTTTTACCTACTATTTTAGACTTTCTTCACAATTAGGATGTTAATGTTAATATATATCCAGAATGATACTCTCATCCCTAGACATGTGGTATACACATTCAGAAGTGCTACTAAGATGCACTATTTTTTTAAATAAAATCATTAAAAATGCAGCATATTTACCACATGGAGACTTTTCATCATATGGGTCGGCTTCTTTCCCTTCCCCAGGACTACCTGTTTTGCCACCAGCTGCAGAAATGCAAACACTGCTTTCCTACAACCACTCCCCAGTGGAAAAACCTCTGGTTACACAGGGTATTTTCTTCCCTTTTCTGATGGAAATCATTGCTCTACCTTGTTCTTAATACCTGTACCAAGCATTTTTATTCTATGTTCTTATTAAAAGGAAACAAAAACATTATCTTCTAGGAGTTTTAAGGAGAACTATTTTCCTTCCTCAGTTGATTAATGAATCACCTACAAACACTTTCTCGAAGGTTTTTCCCACATGAGATATTATACATTTGACATTTCCTGTAGTGTTACTGATTTCAGGAGTGGTGTATACATGTGTAATGTGTGTCTATAAATGTACCTGTATACATTCAATGCACAGAGATGTTGGTCTAAAAGTCAACTATCATTTAACATTGAATCAAAATAATGAACCTTACTGTCTTTGTGTATGGAAATTGTTATATTCCCTAGTACATAGCTAGGTGTTCGGTAGGTTTTAGAAAATGCTAAATCAGATGAATTATCTGTCCTAATACTGTATGTCTCTCATCATCAGTTACAATCTAACATACAAAGCAGTCCTCCTTCATCAGATTCTTTGCTCTGAAAGTTACATTAAAACATTCATCACTACGATAAGGAAATTTTACTATAGAGAGGCAATGTGACATAGCATTAAGACATATGATTCTAGAACTTTCATAAAGGCACTGTGGATTGGTAATTATGCATCTTGGTTAAGATACTCCCAGTTTCTTGGCTTGTCTGCTTTAATATAAAATAAAGATATGGTCCCTCATAATTTGCAATACAGTATTTCCAGTTCGGCTTGGTGCATGTCATGATATCTAGATTCCATCCTTCCCTCCCTCACTCTTCCTTTCCCTTTCTCTTTCTTCCTTCTTTTTTCCCTCCCTCCCTTTCTTCCTTCTTCTCTTTCTTTTTTTCTTTGTACTGGGGACTGACTCCTGGGCCTCAGGTTTGCTCTGCAAGCCTCTTCCCTTGAACCATACCCTCATTCCACCAATTACACCTATGACAAAGTACATACTGTGGCATTTCCAGCACATTTAGCAGTTTTGTAATAAACAATTGCTTTTCTAATGGTAGATATCTATTGAAAGATGGCATCTGATTGATATTTAAGCAAGCAGGCTATAAAAACATTAACTATGTACTTAGAATTAGGTGATCTGGATTGAATTTATTTCTGTCATTCACTACTCTCATAAACTTTAGTACATTAAAATTTCAGTTTTCTCTTTGGTCCCTTAAACCCTACAAAACTTTCTAAACTGATATATTAAAAGGTAGATATACACAGAAATAAATGTAATCACTTTTAAAATTTGTTGACAGCACACTTGTCAATACTAATGGGCCTACCTTGGGGACCAGATACCTCCAGCAGTTGAATTTTGAGCTCAGTTAGCAGTAAAAACACAGACAATATTTAACTAAGGCAGTAGATACAAAGTTTTGTAGTAAAATGTCTTTTAATTTGAAGACTTAAGCAACTATTATCAGATTTTAGCTCTGAAACATAATCTCATATAAAAATAAGTTAACAGAAAGCAAATCTATAGCTTTAATGATATATTTCATTACAGCATGAAGCAAAAGAAAAAAAAATACATCAGGAGAAGTCAGATGTTCTTTGACCATGAAGACATATCAAAATAAATTGTTGAGTATGTGTGTGTGTCTGGATCCACCATTTTCTTTGAAGAAAAATATTGACCAGTGCTGTTGCTTGTGATTACAGGAGATAGGTAGACTGTCAAGGTTTTAAGAATCTAGTTGCAGTTCTCAAAAATGTGTGGGTCTTATTTCGAAATATAGTCACAAGGTACTTAACAACCAGAATAAATTTAGAGAAAGCAGGCAGCACTGACCACTGCTGTCGCTGTGAGAACATCCCACAGGGCGGGCTTGTGCACCCAAAGGTGCCCTCCACCTGATGATGTTGTAACATAATGCCATTGTGTGTGGACTGCACCACGGATTGGAACAATGTTTCGCAACACACGGCTCAGTTTAAGCAACTATTTCATTGAAATGTTGGTTTCCAAGTCTGGAAATGCCAGAGAAGCCTGCACTGTTTGGCAGTTTTACTATGCATTATTTTCGAAAATAAATTTCATGTAATCTGTTACAGTATAAGTCATTATGTTTTACATTCAAGTCCAGCATTATCCCCTACTCCTCACCACAGCTAGTATGGAGTAATCTAAATAGGATATGGTTTTGCAATATTGCAGCATGTGTCTGTCTATCTGTCTAATCTAATCTATCATCCATCTATTATCTATCTATCAATATCTCTATGTGTCTGTCTATCTATCCATCTATCTATCATCTATCTATTATCTATCTATCTCTCTGAACTCTCTGTTCATTTGCTGAACACTGGAGATGGATCCCAGGGTCTCAGAACGCTAGGCAAGCCCTCTACATTGAGTTATATCCCCAGCTGACTTTCCTGCTTTTACATGTGTTTTTCCTTACATTCATCTCTACCAGCTGAAAGATGAACAGAGAGTTGGAAGGAAAACTCCTGTTTATCCTGCAGGCCCTTTCTGATTCTTAATTCTTAAACTGTGTAATTGCCTTTCACTTGTGTGCTACGTGACTATTTTCAACATTACTCATTTAAATATCATATCACACATATGACAGTCCGCTGCTTCCATATTTTTTCTTGCTAGATTGTAGACTGCATGCACAGAAATCATGACTTTTTCATTTATGTCATGGTGCAGAACCTTCCCAGTATTTGATAATGGAAAATTCACAATGAATTTTTGCAATAAGCTATGCCCATTGTTCATAATTACTGCTCTAACATCAAACATACAAAGTGGCATAGTAAGTGCTCAGTTTTGATGTGCTTTTTATCCAGGACACAATATCTAGATTTGCAAAACTGAGGACAGTCTTATCATGGATTTTATTCTATCCAGTCAATTAGGTGTTTAGTTTTTCCTAAGCGTTTGACAGATTTTTCTTTAGAAATCTTCAAATCTTTTATTCAAATCTTTACATAATAAAATGCATGCATGCAACTGAAAGAAAATTAAAAGAAATCTTATTTAGCTTTATTTTGGAAATAGTCACATAAATTATTTTATTCTAAAGACTATTTTCTTCTACTTTGAATATAAAATGCTTACTTTAACCCCAATTTTGAAATACGCTCTTAGAACTTACTTGCATAGAGGGTGATGCTATCTTTTCTGCTAGTGGGTTTGGGCACCAAGAAATGGCAAGGTTTTGTTACTGACTATGTCCCAAAGGATCTGACTTAGGAACATGATACAAGTAAGATTATTATTAAATTACAGCCTATTCCCAAGGTAGGCTGGAGATCAATTATCATTGCTTTCTGTTTTTCATCAACCAGGGATCTACAGTTCTGCCTATAATGTAATAGTATTGCTCTCACATTCTCATCTTTGGATTGGTCTGTTTTGCTTTGTTTTACTCTTAAGTAGTCATACTGTTGTTGCTTTGTGAATTTTCTGGATAAAAGATAAAAAATAGCTTGTGAAAACTGTTACAATATATTTTTAAAGAACTGAATATCCAAGATGGGTTTGGTGGCACACACCTTTAATCCCAGCACTTGGGAGGCTGAGGCAGGTGGATCATTGTGAGTTCGAGACCAGCCAGGGGTGCAAAGTGAGTTCAAGGTCAGCCTGAACTACATAGTGAGACCTTGTCTCAAAAAATAGGGCCAAGGATTTAGTTCAGTGGCCTAAGCGCCTGCCTGCCAGGTGGGAGTTTGTGAGTTTGATCCCAGGTACAAAAACACAAAACAAAACAAAACAAAACAAAACAAAACAAAACAAAACAAAACAAAACTCATGCATTTTAAGGCAAAATGTACTCTTTTGGATTACTCTCTGAAGTGCTAATAAAGTATTTGTTTTCCTTTGTAGACTCTTGCTATTATTACTTAATTTCCTTAGTTAACTGGCCAACCCAGTACACTTCTAGATATCCTTAAGGAATTGTGGCCAGAGTGAAGGAGGAACATGATCTTAATATTTAGTAGCAAAGCATATATCTTCTATGACTGAATGGTATCCCTGAGGCCCCACTTCATGTAGTGAAGCCTTAAGCCCCACTGGGATGGCATTTGAAGAAGGCATCTTTGGGTTGAAAATGGATGAGATATGAGGATGACACTGGGACTTTCATGGTGGTATCAGTGCCCTTATGAGAAGAAACACTACCCTCTCTTTCTCCTCCTCAACCGCTCATGCTTTTTGTTCTCACAAAGCAGGGATCATTTGAGTGCACAAAAGGGTGGGCACTGCTTACAACCAAAAAGAGAGCCCTGACCAGTGATCAAATCAGACAGAAGCTTAGGGCTTCCAGAACTGTGGAGAAATCGATCTTTATCATGTAAGATGCCTGGGCCACGGCATTTTGTATGGCAGCCTGCACTGAACAACCGAGTGACTCTGGGAGGAAAAATGAACTTCTGATGGATGGAGAAGGAATGGGAATGTGGAATTATTTTTCTTTTTCCAAAAATAGCATGTATTTTTTTATGTGCATGCCTACTAATGTAAAGAGGCAGGCATTTAAATGAGCATTGAATATATCATCAAATATACTTTCTAAGGTATTAAATTTCTAGGGCCAAGGATTTAGGTCAGCAGCATAAGTGCTTGCATGGCAAGTGCGAGGTCATGAGTTTGATCCCCTGTACCAAAACAAAACAAAACAAAACAAACAAAAAACCCAATCAATTTGTAAGAAAAAATACTTAACTTACACATAGTGAGCCTAAGTATTTGGCACAAACACTATGAGAGTCATTTCCAAGGATTACATGTGATAGCAACATAGTACAATGCTTTTGTGAGCCTGTCTCTCCGATGGCTGGCACTTGAAAGCAGCATACACTGTACTTTTAATCATAACTCATAAAGACACTCACGAAGGAGTGCTCCCAGAACTGCTTCAAAAAGTGACAAGAACAATGCGATAAGTTAATTTGAATTGAGTGGGAGTATTTTGAGAATGATTAATATTAATGCATATTCTGTAATAATTTTCACCATGTATTTCAATAATACTTAGGGAAATTGTATATCATTCAAGTTTTACTTCTTATTTGTATTTCTCATTATGTTATTTTTATTTTTTATTGAAGTGTATTAGTGCAATTTAGGTGTACAAAATGTCCACATTCTTCACAGGAGTATTTTCTGGAATTTCCCTCAGTTCCATCATTCTTCTGTTTTTCTCATTAGGCCAGGATGAGGGATTCTGGTAAGGAAGATTCATACATCTTCTCTCCCTTCCTCCCTTCCTTTTTTCCTTCTTTTTCTTCTTCCTTTCTTCCTTCCTTCCTTCCTTCCTTCCTTCCTTCCTTCCTTCCTTCCTTCTTTCCTTCCTTCCTTCTTTTCCACTTTCTTTTTCCATACCACACAGATGGAAATAAATGATTGCATTATTTAGAAATAGAGGGGAACCCACAGATATCCCACACAGAAACACTTTCTTTAATTTATTCAGATACTCTGCCCTCAAGGACATTGAAAAACTCCCTACTTCTTATATTTGAATTCCACATGTAGACTTTTATTCAGTAATTTCTTATGTTCAGAATATTCTCAGAGATAGTATATCATGATTCACGTGATTCATGAGGTTCTCTGGGTGAAGGACGACGAGAGGATGAGAAAATAAAGAAGAGACAAAGCTGGGGTCAGGAGGAGCCCTTAGTCTCCTGATGGGAGGAAAGGAACTGCTCAACCACTGTACCCTGTTTATTTATACACTCAGAAGGATGATGCCAATTTCAACCCGGCTGCCTGGCAACCCATTGCTTGGATTGGTTAGGGGCTTGGTGTTTTTCTGAGCTGAAGTAACTTCTTCCCATAGTTTGCCCTGGTCATTCTTTGTTTTGGGGATGGCCGTGCTCTGGCCATATTGCGGCCCTGCACACACCATCAATTTCCAGCTTCAATGACTCCCAACAATTTTAGAATAAATTTCTTATCTTATTTTACCCAATTTTCCAAGGAGTCTTGGTTCTTTCACTGAAGAAGTTTGTTATAAGACTGTTTGTTCCTACAGAGATGTCTTCATGACTATGGAACTTCTCAGCTGTCAGCAAGGTGACACACATAGGTAGACTGACAGATGTATAGATTTATATCTTATTCTATCCTGAACTCTTTGGACGTACATAAAGCTGAACATGATTTGCCCTATAACACTAGACCATCACCACAAGGACCCAACACTGTAGACTCCTCTCCCTGGGTATCTGAAATCTCCTCCTTCAGCATTGTGAAAACCGATTCAAAATGTCTGCCATCCATTGACCTACTTGTTCAATTAATTATTAAACTATTATCTTCTAGGAAACAAATTTAGAGCTAAATCATTGCTATTTACATTCCCCTTTGCCCTCAGTCTTACAGACTTCCAGGGTTACATAGACCTGCAGCGACTGCAGAAATACTGTTCCACACATTTTAAAAACACTGTTACTTTGCCATGATCTGTATTCCATTCCTCTCTCTCTCTGATTGCCTAAATAATTTATTTTTAAATTTACTTTGGCTTTTTTTTGTTTGTTTGTTTACTGGACACCTGGAAACTTCCAAAAGCATTTGAAGAAAGCTACAGTGTCGTGCTTCTGCAGTATCATATCAGGATGAAGAGTTTCACCAGAGTAAAATCTTCTATGTGTCTCTCCCATTTAACCCTACCCTCATAGCTGTTCTCCCTCAAGCTTCAGGAAACACCACCATCTCTAGAATTTTCCTTTCATCTAATGTTATCACAATGGAATGATGTTTTTACAAAGTCTGACTTCATTTACTCTACAATATACGTAGGAGATTTGTATTGCTGGTCAGGCCCTAGAATTTTATTGCTGAATAGTATTCCATTGTATGGGTGTAACACAATTTGTTGGTCGTTTCTTATAATGAAGGAATCTGGTTGCTTTCATTATTTGTCAGTTATTAAGTGACTAATAATATCTCAAAGCAGAAAATGTATTTTTCACATTAAAGAAAATTGATCCTTAAAGTAAGAACAAAGTCAAATTATTAAAGAATGAGAGTATTATCTGTACTGGTATTCTGTGTCTTACATTTGAAAAGTCTGAAAATTACAATAATGGGAATATTTCAATGTCACTCTTTACCCTGTGGAAGTCATACATGAACTGAAGGGATAATATCTTACCTGTGACATTTGCAGGTTTAATAATGCTTAATGTTTTAAATATAAATGTAATGGCTATAACATTTATTTCAGCAATTTTTCAAAAAAATTATAGAGTTTTATCTTTAAAACAATTTCAATTCAACTTTGGTAACTCTGTAAGAAAATTTTGGTCACATATAAAGACTTACACCTGCAATGATCCACCATACCCACCTATACCCAGAAAGGCATAAAGACAACCAAAAAAGGCACAGAATAAAGAAAGAACAACTTTTGAGATACATTTATCTATTTTTTTGTCCCTTTACATTTACTGAAAGCATTTCACAGCTTATGCGTTACCCTGCTCCTGGATGCCTTTCTTGCTGAGTGATTATAGGACCTTTCCAGGATAAAGTCAGGGAGTAGCATGTTTCTCTTTTACCCTTCATAACTCAAAAAGCTTCAGCTATTTTTTAAATTTATTTCTCCCCAAATCCTCACCCTTCAAGTTTGAATGCCAGTGCCCTTGAAAAACAGCCACCTGACTTTTCTTTTAATTGAGCAATAGTCTGTAGACAATGCTACTCATCTATCTTATTGATGCAGATCTAAAGTTACATTCACTTGAAGGAACTGCATGGGTTTTTCACAAAGCTCCGGAAGGCAGCCTTCATGTCCTTGTTCCGCAGGCTGTAGATCATGGGGTTCAGCATGGGGATCACCAGGGTGTAGAACACAGAAGCCAGTTTATCAGTGTCCAGGGAGTGGTTGGTCCCGGGCTGCAAATACATGAACAACAGTGTCCCATAGAAAACTGTGACAGCTGTCATGTGTGACCCGCAGGTGGAAAAGGCTTTCTTCCTCCCTTCTGATGACCGTATCCTTAGAATAGATAGGACAATGTTGAAATAGGAAACTACAACTATTGTCATGGAAAAAAACAAATTTGTTGCTGCGGATACGAAGACCACAGTTTCTGGAAAGTAAATATCAGTGCAGGACAGTGCTAGCAGAGGAACATTATCACAGTAAAAGTGGTTGATGACATTGGAAGAGCAGTAAGACACAGAGAACACACAAGTTGAAACCAGAATAGCTGTGAAAAGTCCATATAGGTAGGTAAGGGACACCAGCAACAGGCAGACCCTCTGGGACACCACCACCATGTAGAGGAGGGGATTGCAGAT
>RJWM01048559.1:0-11447 GCA_004363535.1 Dasyprocta punctata
TTACAGTATAGGATATGTTGTTGTTAGTTGAATCCTTTAGTTTTTTTGTTTCTCTTAAATATGACCATTCTTTTATCCTTTATAGGCTTCACTCTGAACTATTTAGCTTGATTATATTAGACCTGATATTATGGGTAGTTATTTCAATGATAACAAGAGTTACTCTAAGGGGAAAGGAAGAAAGGAAGGGAAAAAGAAATGTTTTTCACTATCTTAACTATTTTTTATATACATATATTTAAACATATACATAGTTTTTCTTTCAGTTTGTCACACAAGTGAAACAATATGATGCTTAAACCTGTGTGACTTATATATTTCACTGATAAGTATGTTCTCAAGGCACAGCCATTTAAGTATAAAAGTGTCCAGTTTATCATTCTTTGTAGCTGAGTAGTATTCCATTATATAGAAACACCACATCTTTTTTGTCCATTCCTCAGTCGGTGGGCATTTAGGTTGTTTCCAAGATCTGGCTATTATGAACTGTGCTGCTATAAACAAAGGTGCACATATATCACTGTGGTATGAAGCTTTTAATTCTTTTGGGAAGATTCCCAGAAGGGGAGTAGCTGGGTCAAATGGGATCTCCAATCCGAGCTTTTTGAGGAATCTCCACACTGCCTCCCCCAGAGGTTGCACCAGCCTGCATTCTCAGCAACAGTGCGGAAGGGTTCCTTTTTCCCCACAGCCCCTCCAGCACTTGTTATTGGTTGACTTCTTAATACTAGCCATTCTTTTTGGGGTCACCCTTACATTTTTGAAATACCTTAAATGAGGTCATAAAGCATTCTTTTGCTACGTTGTTGAATTTTATGTTATTTTATTTAGACATTTTTGGTAATGAATGAGTGCATAATTTTCTGTAGGAATGATATCAAAATGCCAGGGTCATGTCCCACAGTGACAAAGAATGAAGCTGAGGATGGAGGACCTAGGGTGAAATTAATTTATTTAAAAGAAATAAAGGCAAGGAATACAGGCCGCACTATACTGGAGAGGGTTCCAAGTAAGGTACCCATGGAGACTCTTGTTCTAGGAGTCTTTAGGGGGCTCAGAAAGGAGTTTGGCCCATTGTGTAAGCAATATAATCTCTGTCCTGTAGACTACATGCTTGCCCATGCAAGGCCTACAAAGACCCACTTGGTCATGCTTTGGGGAGGTCCCCAACAGCCGAGGGACAGCTGACAGACATTTTTGTAAGATCCCCAAAAGGTCATGACTCAGCAGATTCCATTTTGGGTCTGCTGCTCCATTCTGGGGACTGCCTAATAGAATGCTAACTCCTATGTCACTAATTCCTGTCTTATAAAATAGGTTTTATATTAAACAATCTTTGTTGACTTTATGAAAATGAATTAAGGGTGCTTTCCATATTTTTATGTGTTCTGGAACAATTTATACTGTAGTCCATAAATCTGGCTTTTCACTGGACCCACTGGAGATGAACAAGTGATGCTTGCTTCTGTTGATAGTTTAATTAATCGGGATGGGGCCTGGGCATTTGGGTCACATAAAAATTAACCAGGTGCTTCTCAGTTGCATCCAATTGAGAACAACTGGTTAAGTAATATCAGAATGATATGACCTTTATAATTATCCTTAAACTGAATATCCAAAATCAGAAATGCTCTAAGCTCTGAAATCTTTTTAATGCTGGGATGACACCAGAAGTGGAAAATTTTATATATGACCTCATGTGACAGATTACAGTCAAAACACCAATGCACTCAAACACGGTATAAAATTGCTTTCAATGTGTAAATATAAGGTAAATATATACAAAACAAACAAATTTTTTGTTTGGGTGGGTCCCATTTCTAAGATCTCTCATTACGTTATGCAAATATTCTAAAATTTAAAAAATCTAAAACACTTCTGATCTGAAGCACTTCAGATAAGGGGTACTCAACCTATAGTTTAAGAGTCTTTGTTTAGGATGTACATTGCATATATTCCAAGAGTTTATCATTGTGTAGATGGATTATAGTTCCTTTAGTATTTGGTTGCTTTGTAGTATGTTTGCCACGTGATCATATGGGATTCTAATTAAGTCTCAGCAGTGGTCAATCTCTTTATCAATTGAAATGTTCATTTACTTGGTTGAGAAACCATACTTTTTTCTAATTTATAAAACACTTTTGGCACAAGTGTTGCACATTTGTATCTTTAGGGGCTCTTATTATTTTTGATCAAGTATTTGTCTACTCCAAAATCTCTATTTTGCTGGCATTCTCTCTCTTCCAATCTCGCCCCTCTCTATACCATCTTCCTTTCTGTCTCTGCTTTTCTCTTCCTTTTCCCTTAAGGAGCCAAAATTTTTCCCTCAGCTCCTTGGGTCTTGAGTCATACTGGTAGAGTATTTTTTGTATTGATGGTTCCATAAATGGTAGAAGTAGATGGTGTCGCTACCCGGTACTAATGATGCAGCAGCCCGCAGATTGCCAGGTGCTTTCAAGATATCTGTTCTTGGGTCCATTCCACTCTTCCACCCTCCAAAGACTCAGCCTTCTGATTTATAATCCCTTTTGCCTTTTAGGATTTAGGGACAAATACACAAGTTTTTCCTCAGACCTCACAGTTGCTGTCTTTATCACAAGGAGTCCCATTCTCTAGGCACCCAAGTCCTCACTGTATTCACATTTCCATTATGCTTAGCAGCATTTGCTTCCAGATGTGCAAATAAGCTAGAGTTAGAAGAGCAAAAGTAGCAAATGAAGAGATTTAGGCAACTGAGAATTTACCAGGCATTGTACCTACAAGGCTCTGGAGAGTTCAGTAATGACATACAAGGCACGTTCCTTGTTTTTTGGTGATTTATATAAGGGAAATATTTATTCACAGTAGTAACTGTGATATAGGAATGTGCTAAATGCTTTAACAAACTTACAAACAAATGTGTTACAAGTAAACACTAGAGGGATAACAGTTCCTGCTGAGAGATTTGGAGAAGTCTTAGGGAGCAAGTAAAGTCTGCATTAGGCTTTGAAGGATGGACACAATTTCAGAAGGTTAAAAAGCAAGAGATAAATATTGTCAGAAGCCAGAGATCGCTATCATTGGAGAAGGGTTTCTAAGAGAAGTGGGACTTGAGCTGGATTTTGGAGCATGGTGTGTGGTAAGTTGAGATGGCAAAGTAGGAGAAAAGTAAGTCAGGCAGGGGTGACCTTATTACTGTAGGCATGGAGGTAGGGCTGACTGGCACACTTTGGAGGGTACTGTTATGTCATGGTTGGTGAAGATGCAAAAAGTGGAGATATAGGGTGTCTTGGATGCCACTGTGAAGTGCTGAGCCTTTTTATCTTTAGGTAACATGATTCCAGCAATCTTTGACATAGACATTTGTAAATATTAGCCTGGCAGTGAGCTTGGGGCTGACTAGAGAACAAAGAGGAATAATCCAGAGAATGGTGTCTGATGTCATTCAAGGGACAAGAGCTAGCAGGGAAACAATGGGTAAGAGGGATGCTCAGGAAGTGAGGAGTAGTTGGGCTTAGGAGATGGCCTACATATTGGGCTGAGCGAAAAAGTATGAAAGTAGTTCATTGATTTTTTTTTCATTGTGAATTTTTAGGGTTCTATGAAGTATGTATATTAGTTTCCTATGCTTTAGTAAATTGTCACAGACCAAATGACCTAATACAACACAAATCTCTTATCTTAAAGCCCCTCAGGTAAGAAGCCCAAAAAAAGTCTTAATGAACTCAAGTCATTAGGGCCAAAGTTTGTAGGACTACATCCACTCCTTCCATGGGGCTCCTGGAAAGAATCTTACTGCTTTGCCTTTTCCAGATTCTAGAGCTCACTTACATTTTTGACATGTGGCCCTTTCTTCCATCTCTGTTTCTCCCATCATGTCTCCTTTTCTGACCTTGTCCCTCCTGCCTCCCTCTAAGAAGGGATCTCATAATTCCACTGAATAATGCAGCATAATGGCTCCATCTTTAACTCAATCAATCACTGACACAAAGTTCCTTCTACTGTGTGAGATAATATGTTCACAGGTTCCTGGGAACAGGACATGGACATCTTTAGAAGGTATTTACTTAGCCTTCCACACATAAAATTTGAGGTATTTTTTCTTCCAAAATTATCAGTTTCAACCAAACACCTATTAACATTTTCTGCGCTGCTTAGTGTAGCACCACTGATTTTGTGTAAACTATGTCTATTTGGGCATCTTCACTTCTGTCACTCTTACTAGCACAGGAAAGCAAGAAGCACTCATTTTGTCTTTTAAAATAATTCCTATAACATTTATTTAGTTTCTTGTTTGTTTTCTTTTGCTTTTAGATTTTCCTTGTTGTGCTCTTTTTATCTCTTTCGTTCAAACTTTCCAAATTGAAAAAGTATGGTATACAGAAAGATCAAACATGTGCTGTACTTTAGTTCCAAAGCAATTTCCTCAAGAATTTGCTCATGATGGCAGATGGTGATTTAAACATAGTAAGCCATATGTTTCTCTTAAATTCAATAGGAGGAAGATAAGGGCCCAGTGAACAGCCTTGGATATTTAGCATAAGTAATTTGTGATTCTTATGAATTTCAGACAAACACATAGCAAAAACGTATCTGGACAATATTATCAGCACTTCTTCCTTCCCATAACAAACTGGGGGCTTAAGATAAATTTCTTTTTTAGGATTACTTGCCATCTGTCCTTCAAAGATGTCTAAGGCTATAGAAATCTGCTTCACATATGTGAATTAAAGATGACACAGAACATAGAATAACAATTCAGTCTGTGGTCAGAACAGCTCCATCTTGTACTGACCTGGGGAAACTGACATACTCTAATTTTCTTACAGGTAGATAATAGTACTTAACTCAATTGTGGTGAACATTAAGTAAAGTAATTTATGAAAAACCCTTAATCTAAGGGCCGGGAGTTTGGCTCAGTGCCTTAAGCGCCTGCCCTGGCAGGCGCGAGGCTGTGAGTTCAATCCCCGGTGCCGCAAACAAACAAACACCTTAATCTAGAAAAGCTATTTAATAATTTCTTATTAATTACTAGCTATCAGTACTTTTTATCAGACCCATTAAAAATGTGCCAGAAATACCAAACAGGTACTGTTCCCCAGCTTTGGTCAGGTCAGAAACCATACCAACAGAGGTAACTCTGAGTCAGTTCCCACTGACAATACAAAACTTTCAAAGCCCTGACTTCCCATCTCTTTCATTACTTTGTTCTCAAGCTCATTTAATGATTAAAAAGAAACAAACTTGTTGTGTTATCATTTTCATATGGACCTGAGGATGGATATATTTCTTTAAAAAAGGAAATAAGAAAAAGATCCAATCCTCTAGAATGTCTATCACTGTTAGTTACATCTCTCCTTCCACTTTATGGGAAAGCTATAAAACTATTATATAAAGACTCCTAACCCAGGTTTTGTGTACACAGCTGTAATCCCAACACTCTGGGGAGCTGAGGCAGGAGGATTATGAGTTCAAGCCCAGCGTGAGCAGTTTAGCGAGACCCTGTCTCAAAATGAAAAATAAAAATGTTTTGGAAATGATAATCAGTGAGAAGGCTCTGGGTTCAACCCCATATACCAAAAACAAACAAAACACAACACTTCATAAAGTTTCTTTAGTTGGTTTAATCCTAGAGGAAACCATGTTCCTCTACACAACAGGAAAAAGAACCTTTTCCCTCATATATGTGCCTGGAGGAGACGACAGTTTTTATGTCAAAAAATATAAACAAAACTCTAGATTTTCTTGGTTCAGATTTTTTGAGCAAATGAGTAAATTAATAAATCTAGTTGATCAAATACAGTGACATAAAATAATGATATAGCAGTTTTTCCCCTTTTGTAGGAGTTTCTTAAATCCTTCTTAAGCTTTTCAACTAGAATCATTTTTGCATGGTTGTAAATTATGCAAGACTGGAAAAAAGTGAACAAAAGATTCTTGATACATGCATGATACCAGCACAAGGCTGAATAGATAGAAAAAGCTCAATGTTCCCCCTTCAGTGTGGCATTTTTGCCAAGCTATTAAGGCTATGTCCTCCTGACCCTGAGCCCCAGGAGGGTGTGGAGTGATGGTGTACAGGCTCTTCATGTCACCAACCTCTTTCCATACCCATATTTAGAAATCCACAGAGGAAGCTTAGTGGTGCAAATTGCTTGAGTTCTTTCCTCTCCTTCCTATGCTCATCAGAAGATATATTCAAATACCCAGAAATCCACAGCAGCTCTTTTTTAGGTATCAAACCCTAAATATTTACAGGTCTTTGAGCATTCCAGTTTTCAAATTCAGATAGGAATTTGACTTGGTTGTCATTTGAAGATTTACTTGCTAGAGTTAATACACTAAAAATAACTTGTCTTACTATTACTGAAACATATTACAACCTGGTAAATGGATATTGGAACAAATAAGAAAATTAAGATGTCTATATCTGTTACTGTAAACAACTGTGTTGAAGGTAATGATACGCAATACTGCAACCATTGTCAAGTTCCTAACATCTTGTTTTGTAAACCTACAATGTTACTGTTTTGGATTTGCTGTTGTTGTTTGTTTGTCTCTTGCTTTTTGTCTTTCTTTTCTGTGTCTTTTTCTCTTAAATAAAAAAATTAAGGTACTCAGAGTACTACTATCAATCTTAATACTTGAATATCTTTTTCCCTCATATATGTGCACAAGTATAAATACATACTTCAGAATATTATGATGCTTTCAAATTTTATATTTAATTGCCATACTGCTTTTATTACTCTACTAACAGACATATCATCATGTCAAAAAATGATTTTGGAGAATATTATTTTAGTACCTAAACAACATTCTGTTGTATTCACATACAGCATGAGAAAAATAGATCTCTAATTCCCCACTAAGATGGAGGTCTGGGAGTAAACTCAAGACAGAAAACTGGGAAGGTTGTCTCTTAGCATAATCAGTGAACAGATGTGTGAATAGAAAAATACGGTACAAAACTACGTGTGGTGGTGTACACCTATAATCTCAGCATTCTAGAAGGCTGAGGCAAAAAGGTTGAGCTCAGCCTGGGAAATTTACAGACTTAGAAAAATCCTGTTTCAAAAGAATGGATAGGTGATAGATAGATAGATAGATAGATAGATAGATAGATAGATAGATAGAGATAGAGATGAGAGAGAGACAGAGAGACAGAGACAGAGAGAGAGCTAGGATTGTAGCTCAGTGAGAAGGTCCTGGGTTCAGTCTTTGGTACTGCAAAACAAAACAAAGCAAAGCAGCCAGATAAACATAAGATGTGCTATCCCAATAAACACTATCCCAATCCTGTTCCCATCAAAGGCTCTCACTCTGGACAAAGTCTAGCATGCAAAGCCTTCCATAATTTGCTGTGACTTGTTTTTCAAACTTTAGTTCTCATTGTATTCTTTAACATTTCCTCCTGTTTCTGTCAAATCCAGTTTACTCTTCCCTACATAGACCAAGACTTTTGCTGCTTCCATACCTATGTCCATCCTTTCCCCTTTACTTTGAATGCCAGCCCTTCTTCCTATCAACTTGCCTAAATCTTATCCATTGACTCATGACACAGACTGAATAGTTCCTGCACTTAAGAGCCATGCCTGATTCCTTCAGTCCCTCCTGCCCTGAGATAGTATTTTCCCCTTCCCTGATTTTGCCCTTCCCACAATATACCAACTTTTACTCAAAAGTATGGCTATTTGGGCATATACCACCCCTCTTAGATTATGGATCAACGTTTTGGACTTTTTCATGTCACAGTATTCTTTTGTGCATTATGGTTTTATTGGCACACTCTAAGGAATTATACCTAGTATCTAGAGTTATACTACTCACTCATCACATCGTGCCTTTGTTTCAGCAGATCTACCTTGACTCATCTCTCTTATATCCATCAGATAAATGTTTTTGGTGGTAGCTGGTCACCAAAGATGGCTCCCAATAATTCTGCTCCATTCTCTGGATGCACGTTTCTATGTACATAAATATGTAAAACTCCCCTCCCTCCCCAACCTCAAAGTCTGTCCTGGCTTTAACAGGATTTCACAGGTAGAATGCAGTGAAATAATGGTTTTGACTACAAGTCCAGGCCATGTTGTGAATAATCTGTTATGCTTTCTGTCTGACAGCCACAGCTGAGAGCCCAGTAGACAGCCAGACCAGACTGTGAACTACAGGATAGAGTCGTCTAGTATGTTCCAAATCCAGCCAAGCCCCTGGAACACAGAACCCAGGCAATGGTACCAGAGCAAAATAACCCAGGCTCACACAACTGACCCAGGTCAGCCCAAAAATTACTAGCCATGATAAAATGGCTGTTGTTTAAGCCTTGAAATTTGGTATAGTTTTTTATACAGTGAATAACCTAACACTAACATGCAAGTTAAACCATGGAAATTATTGGTATTGGGCAAGTTTATATAGTTCAACCTGATACAAATAATGTCTTGATATTACTTTATCCCTCTCAGTTCCTATTCCAAGCAAGTTATAACCCTCCTGTCTCAATACCCACTCAGCAAAGTGACTAAAAGTCGTCCTCCTAATAGCAAGTGGTAATAACAATGAATGACAACAAATTGGGGCTATGTATTGGTAAAACTTTAGTAGTCCAGCAGAGAAGTATATGTTGTATACTCTGGTGTTCTACATATAACATGAAGGAGAAGCACTCCAATAGTAGTTTTTCCCAACTTGAGATCTTTATACAACAGCTTCATGACCTGGGGCATATCTTCATATTCACCGTATGACTGACTAAAGTGTTGTTTTTATTCAAATAAATTTATGGTGAAACCTATCCCTCTCAAAAATAGAAAGTCAGTGTGCTTATGAAAAGTAGAAGGCAAAAATAAAAGTATAACTGACATTTTATAGAATTTTTACTAGTTAATTTTACTTTTTGGATTGACATATATTTGTACCTATTCATGAGGTACAATGTCCCATTTCGATTCATGTACACATTGATTAATGATCAACTAAGGGTAACAGCTTATGTAGCATCTTAAATTTTTGTTTCTTCATAGTGAATATTTTCAAAAATCTTCTCTTTTAAGATGTGCAATGCAAAAAAAATATGCAATGCATTTTTGTTAAATATACCATGCTACTATGCCATTGAATCCAGGATGTACCCTTCATATCTAACTGAAACATTGTACCCATTAATACACCTTTGCCTGTCCTTCTGTCCCTCAGGACTCTCTTAGTGCAGCACTCTTCTGCTCAGAGCCATATCATTCACTAGCTATGTCATCTTGAGCAGGCAATTTTGCTTCTTTATGCTCTAGTTCCTTATCTGTAAAATGGAAGCAATAAAGTACCTACAAAATAGTGTTATGACAATTAATGAAAAAAATACCTACATCAGTGCTCAATAAAAGTTAGCTATTGCTATCAGAAGATATTGATTCATTCTGTTTATCAAACTGATAAGTCTGATGTCTGTCTGATTATCTTCTCCCTATTAGATAATCTTTATTTGATTTTTAATAGCTCTGAGGATTTTCTCTTTGTTATACTTTTCTAAAACTTGATTACAATGGATCTAAATTACAATGGACTTTACACATTCATTCTCATTGGTATTGGAGTTTTCCTCCCATGTTCTACAGCACCATTATACTTACTTTAGGTAGAGTAGTTATAGAGTCTGTCTTAGTTATTTTGCTCATTACTGAGACAGAATAACTGACACCCAAAGTTAAAGAAGGAAACATTTATTTCAGCTCACAGTTTGTAGAGGTTGGAGTCTATAGTCAGCTGGGTCCAAGGCAGGGTGGCAAGGCAGAGGGGCATCATAGATGAGGAACGGTTCATGGCAAAGCAGGGCAGGAAAAAGGCAGCAAAGCGTCAAAGTAGTAAAGGAGTAGCAGCAAGCCTGCATTGCTTCTGTCCATTTATCTCCACCCAGGCTACCCACCTTTTGTGTGGTGCCACTGACACCCAGGGCAGGCCTTAACATTACCCACACTCAGAACTATGCTAAACCAGTCAGTGTACTAATTTAGTAATCACCACCCTTAATTCCAGCAGCATGAAATTTAATTCCAGCAGCACACAGCCTAAATGCAATCATCTCCCCAAACTCTAGACACAAGACATAACAGAGTATAGGTGAGTTTTACCTTTCAGAGGTCTCTCACTATTTCTACTCTGTTAATCATTAACTTTCATGGGATTTTGTTTCTTTGTTGTTTTGGGGAGGGGGATGGAATCTAGGGCCTTGTGCAATTTAGGCAAACACTTTAGCACTGAGCCATGCATCTCTAACCCAACCTTCAATTTTTTTTTTATTTAAGAAAAAATGGACACAGAGAAGAGAAACAAAAAGCAAAAGAAGACAAACAACAACAACAAATCTGATATGATAACATTATAGGTTTATAAAATGAGATGATTGGAATTTGGCAGTAGTTGTAATATTGCATATCGTTACCTTCAAAGGGGTTGTTCAGATTGACAGATATAGACATGTAAAATTGATCTAATCATATGAGTGTCAGCTGTTCTCTCTCCATAGTTAATGCATTTAGTAGAATAGTCATTTTAACCATATTATGTATACCCACATATAAATCTATGTCCTTTCCTTTTCCCTTCCTTCTTTCCTCCTTTCCCCTTGTAATACCTCTTGTTATCTTCAAATTAACTGCCTATACCATCGAGCCTAATATGATCAAACAAAAAGTACAGAATAAAACCAATAAAAAATAAAACAATGGAAGCAATACATAGTAATACAAAGTTAATCTCTATAATACCTCATATTATCTTCTAAGCAGTTGCCGATATCATCTGTTTATAATATAGTCAAACAAACCAAACTAGGTTAAAATCACTCAAAACAGAACAATGAAAGCAATACAGGGTTTCAAGACAAGGTGATCAAATATCAATAAAGGCTACCCTAATATATTTTGTTATCTTTGAAATAGCTGTGTATGTCATCATATGTAATGAAATTAGGCAGGGATAGAATAAGGTCAAACTAAACAGCTCATTGAAAACAATACTGGACTCAAATCCCACTGATGGATTATTCAATTGTCTGCCCCACTCAGTAATATCCCTCTGCTGCTGTTTCTGGAGCTGTGGACTTTTTTATCTCTCTCTAAAATGTCCTTCAGTATTCTTTGTAGGGTTGGCTTGGTTGTCATAAATTTCTTTAGTTGTTCTTTGTTGTGGAAGTATCTTGTTTCTCTGTTGATTTTGAAAGATAATCTTGCAGGGTACATCAATCTGGGTTGGAAGTTGTCTTCTTTCAGGGCTTGAAATACTTCACTCCAAGCTCTTCTGGACTTGATGCCTTGTGTTGAGAAATCTGTCATGATTCTGATGGGTTTTCCTTTGTAGGTGATCTGTTTTTTTTTTTCTCTAATAGCTTTTAATATTCTGTTTCTGTGTTGAGATTCTGGGATCTTGATTATTATATGTCTGAGTGTAGATATATTTTGGTTATGTTTAGCTGG
>RJWM01048560.1:0-11452 GCA_004363535.1 Dasyprocta punctata
CACGACCCAGCAGTGCGCGTTCTGTGGCCTTCTCGGGCCAGGCGCACTAACCACAGTGAACGCAAGGTCCGTTTTCACAAACTGCGTGGAGACCAGGGGGACCACGCGTTTCTTCCAAAGGCACAGAGGGAGCAAAAACCACAAAAAACACCGACACGCTTATAGCTGATCCTGGAGGGTCGCACCCGCCCCGGTCCTGACTCCGCGTCCCCTGAGGCCTCCCCTCACCCGCGCCACCATCCGTGGTGCGAGAGCAAGGCCTGCTTCTCCCGCGGCCGGGATGGGCACTGCTATATCACCTCGCTGCCTGCAGTACTCCACCTGGCAGTGCTGCCCGATATCCAGCTCCGCCATCTTTCCAGCACCGCTGGGCCTCGGATCTAACCAAGGGGCGGGGCAGCACTGCCCGCGCGGCGCCTGCTGGGAACGTGGACGGTCCGGGGGCGGGACCTGAAGGTGGGGGCGGGGCTAGGACCGGAAGCTGCCCGAGTGCGGAAGCCGCAGTGGGATCTCTGTTTACTTTTCCTGGATGTCAGCGCGGAAGCCGTGGCTTCTGAGTACTTTTCTCGGGACCGAAGCTCTCTCGTCCAGTTCTTAGGAAAACTTTGCCCTTCTGGAATATTGCGTGCCGCGGATTTGTGCGTGCAGCCGCAAGAATCAGGAGTGAGCTTACTCGAATTTAAAAAATAGTAGGGCTGGGACTACATCTCAGCCGCGCAGCGCCTGTCTGGCAAGCACGGGGTCCTGGGTTCGACTCCAGATATCAAGAGGAAAAAAAAATTAATAGTATGACTTCAGGAATCAGCACAATGCTGGGCACAAAGAATTGCAAGAATCAAGTAAGAGTCAGACACTGCTTATTCAGTCCCTGATTCATCCTGCACTAATTCACTATGATTAGTTTGAAGTACATGTCTGCGCAATGGACTCATTAAGACTTAAAATAAAAAAGGTTTATTTTTCCCGTTTTTTAAAAAAAAATTACATAGAAAAACAACCCTTGAAGGTCTCGCGTGGGTACAGAGCACACAGGGTTCCTCAGTTTGCCCTTGGAGAAAGGGTTCCTCGTTTAGCTCTTGGAGAAAAGGAGATTCCTCCATCATGTGTCAGATGAGCCACTTCACAGGTATTGAGGAAGGAGAGGATTTGGAGGTGGGGTAAAAAGGATGCCATTCCACCGGCGTGGCACCGGACACCAGTCAGAGGAGATGAGGGGCAGCTGTACTCGTGACAGAAACTAGAGAACTATTCGATTGATCCTGTATAACTTTGAGGAGTCCCAAATCGGTATCCGTTGAGAAAGGCAGAAAGGTGGAACTGGGAAACAGGAATTGATATTTCAGAATTTAAGATTTTTTTAAATGTCGGAATTGCTGGAGTCTCTGGAGGAACTAAAGTTTTGGAGTTTTGCTGTTTTTTTTTTTTTTCCTGAGAAAACTAGTTCATGGAAGCTATAAAATTTGTGAAAATTACCAGAAGAGCTAAGACTAAAATTCAAGAACTATACCAAAGACTTCTTGAAACTAAGGATCAGTGACCTACTGGGATTCTCTATGTTTTATTTAGCTAATCCAGTCAATCAATAGCAGGTTTTCTAGATATGTATTTGAATGTTGTAGGCAGGTAGCAAATATATGTTTTATCAGTCCAAATATAATGGAAATAGTTTTATTTTGTCAGTTCTTAGAGACCTCATGGAACATAAGGTGATTAAAGTTGTCAAGATTGAAGTTGCTAGCTCTCCCATTTTTAGTTCTTTTACAGATTTCTCCTCTAGGTGCTACTGAAGTACATCTATTTCTTCATAATTTGTCTTTGATTAATTCATCACTTTACATTCTCATACCAGTAAGATTCCCATGACTTCAGTATGAAGACTCCAACACCCATGTATGTATGTACCCTGAGAACTTTATTTGAAACTGAGGCCTCCATTTCCAAGGATCTGTTACAAGTATCCAATTAGTGTTATTTGTCATGTAAAATGAATGTTTTCTTCATCATATCATCCCCTCCCTAACAAAAGCAGGCTACCATATTTGAAATGCTGGATTCATTTTCCACCTCTCCTTTCTTACTTCTCTCATGGGTGTAGTCATTAAACATTATCAATTCTGCTTCAACAGTGTCTCAAATCTGTACTCTTGTACTTCTTTAGTTATCCCTCCCCCGCAAAGACCCCTCACTTTCTCACCTATCATCATCCTGCAGTTACAAAATCCTTAGCATTCCAAAGATTTTTGCAATCTAACCTCCATCCTGTTCTCCAGTCTCAGTAATAACCACTTTCCCCACAAACTCCCTACTCCCTTTCCTATTTAAACCTCTATTTGGTAAATACTTTTGCACCTGCCTTTCTTTTTCGCTAGAACGTTCTCTACCAAGATTTCCCAAACTTTCTTGAAAATAAGAAGCAGGTGAAGTGTCTGTTAATAAATAAATACCAGTACTCCTCCCTGGGTCTAATTTAGAGGGTCTGGAATGGTTCTGGGGAGCCATATTTTTAACACACAGTCTCACATTTATTCTTATCAGTTAAGTTTAGGAAACACTTTTGTCTCTTACTCCACCTTCAGGATGTAATTCTCTTGCCCCTTCATGTGGGAAGACTTTCAGAAGGCACGGGCAAAATTCAGTCCTCCAGGATAGCTCTCTGCTGTAGTACCACTGGTTGCTTTTCTTATTATCATTAACCGGGTTGTATTAAAATTTATCTGCTTCACTCCCCAGTTTTTTCCCAGTGGTTTTTATTAGCAATAAAATAAATCTGCCCTAAGGTCAATTCAGCAATCCACCACATGAATCTAGTGTATAGCAGGTATTATTCTATGTCTGGTACAGAATTAAATAACACATGGTTTCTGGCTTTAAGGAGCTCACATAGGCTAAAAGGGATTGTTTTTGGTTAACATTTAAAATCTTTCAACTTATGGCCCAATGCACTGTTTTCTTACTGTCTCTCAAAGGCCTCTTTGTACTCTGTTTCCCACAGTCTCAGGTCTTTTGAACCTGCTGTTTCTGCCACTTGGAATGCTCTTTGCTTCCCTACTTCAACTTGTCCATTTCCTCTTTTCCTCTGGTTGTCACTTCAAGCATCTTTTGCTTATGAAATTCTCTCTGCCTAGAACAAGTCCTGCTGTTAGTACTTTCACTTTGTATCTTTTTCAAAGCATTTGTCCCAGACTTGATTTTGCATTTGTTTTGTGATTATTTAATGTTTGTTCCTCTTCTAAGCTATAAGCCTAAAGAAGATAGAAATTGTGCCTGGTTTTTCTGTTCATTGTATTATAATGCCCTGAGCCTATGTTTTAGCAAAAAATATTTTAACTTCTTTTATTCATTGGGCTTTTGAATTATTATAGGTTTCAAATACTGCTTCAGCTGCCTTACCACTGTGCCTTTCAGCTACTCCCTGTGCTTTGAAATATCATTCCAACCTTCTTACAAATCAAATTTCTGCCCATCCTTGAGAGTGAACTTCAGATATTGCCACTTTTTCAGGACTTTCCTTCATTTCTCTTACTATAATGAAATCACTTTCTTTTGGACTTTTTTTGGTTTTATTTGTACTGCTTTATTAAACTTGGTCATCTCCAAATTTTATTATAGTTATTCTTATGCACATCTTCTCCCTTACTAGACTATATGTCTATAGCTTGATAATTGAGCTAATCTTTCATTCATTGGTGATTTTTTTTTCAATTTATCATAGTGCTGTTAGACCTTGTAAGAAACATTCACTATAAATCTATGAAACAACTAACTGATATTTGAATTTCTGCTCCATACCTGAAGTGTCATTTCCCCAAGGTTTTAGAATGGGAAAGTGTTCACAATCTAACCAGCTGGAAGTGTAATAGGGCTATATACTGGAGAACTGTGAACACAGGAGATATATACAAGAATGCTCAGAAAAGCTCTGTTTCTTACAGTGCAAACTCAAAATCAGCCAAATGTTCACCAACAACAAAAAGGTTAAACAAATCATGGTAGAGTCAAACCATGTTGTCCTTTACCATGGTGAAAATGAATTAGTTATAACTGCACATAAGAACATTAATGAAACTTAAAAATGTAGCACTATGTGGAAAACCAAACCCAAAGAGTGCATAGTATGTAATTCCACTTAAGTAAAGTTCAAAAAAGTACTGCTAAATTGTTAGGGATCACTGTATTGTGGTGTGCCTATAAGAAAATCAGGAAAACACCTAGTGTGCAAGAGAGAAGGGTAAGTACTTGGAGTGATAGCTGTGGTGGTTAGGAAGGGACTTTAGGAAGGTATGCATAGTGTGACAGGGGGAGTTCTATGATGTTGGCAATGCCCTGTTTTGAGATCAAGGCTGTAGTTATGTTGATATTCTCTGTACAACTCTTCATTAACTTGTCTCTGCAGTCATGGAATATGATATCTTTAAATCTTTTCGGGAAGATACCTAGAAGAGAAATACCTGGGTCAAATAGAATTTCTATTTTTAGTTTTTTGAGGACTCTCCACTCTGATTTGCTGTACCACTTTATACTCTCACTAACAATGAAGAAGCCCACCATACCCCTGCAGCCTCACTAGCACTTGTTACTCATTGATTTCTTGATGGTAGCCATTCTAACTGGGGTGAGATGGAATATTGTTTTGATGTACCTTTTTTGAATGGCCAGCAATGTTGAACGTTTTTTCATGTATTTATTGGCTATCTGAGAAATGTCTGTTCATTTCAGGTACCCATATTTTGGTTGGCTCTTTAAATGTGTGTATGTGTGGGGGGGTGTCTAATTTTTTTGAATTCTTTATATATTCTAGAAATTAGTCCTTTGTCTGCAGAGTAAATGGAAACTTTTTCTTTCCATCCTGCCATAGTTCTTACTACTTCCTAAAACCATTCTAGAAGTTTTCTTTCACCAGTGTTTTACAAGTGGTAATAAAAAGTTTAGTAAATGCTGTTGCTGAAAGCCATCCAATGGAAAGGACTGTAAAAAGTATTATGGAGCACCTTTAAATTAAAGAGCAAAATAAAAGATAGATGATAGGAAACAGGGAGCTAGAGCTTTTGCAAAAGAAAAGGAGACCCAGAGATGGAGGCAGGGAGAAGGAGGGATGGGGAAGTATATGAAAATAGAATTAAGATATGTTATACACCTATACTAACTTCCTACAGTGAATCTAACTATGTACTGCAAACATGTACAAATAAACATAAAAATTAAGAAAACTATAATGGTGTTTCCTCATACACCTTATTTGACAGATCTGACACTATGTGACTTCCGTCTCTTCCTCAAAGTCAAGATGATCATTAAAGGTAATTATTCTGAATTAATTCAGGACATTGAGGCAACCAAAACAGTACAGCTAAAGATACTGATGAAAGAGGACTTCTGGAGCTACTTCAGGAAGTGGTAAAAACTATGGGATAAGTGTGTTTGAAGTAAAGAGGAGCATTTTGAGGAGGATTAGTAGTAGTGTGTCTTTTACTGTAATAAAATCTTTAAAAAATTTATTCGCTGTATGTTTCGACCATACCTTATAGATCTGTAAGCATGAGTATAAATGCCTGTTGTGGAGGTCCTAAAGTTTTGGGGTGCTTTGTTGTACAACATCATGTCAATAGATGAATAATAAATGAATATCATGAGAGTCCATAATTTATGTGACAATTTTTTTCCTTTCTGAATATCAGTTTATCTTGTATTATTACAGAAAAAACCAATATCAAACCAAATGAAAGACTCTTTGCATTGAGGAACTTAAAAGGCAACTGTTGTTCATTATACTAGCAGACTGATGGGAATCTCAGTTCCAAATCATCAGCACTGAGGCAGTTTGGGGTTCAGTTTAAATATAGTTTGCAAGCATGAAGTACAAGGCATTACATGATTGGTTGCATGGATTGAATTAAGTCATGTATTGTCCGGTAAACTGACTCTAAATACATTTACTTAAAAGGAATTGTTTATCATAATATAGGAACATCCTTGGGATGAGGGGAGGGGCTTCAAACTAAGCAAGCAGAGTTAAAAAGTATCTTTGATTTGGTTACTTCACCCCAACCAAAGTCCTGAAGCCAGATAGAAGCATTGTATTTTCTTAATTAAGGGAAACATAAGCTGAGAGAAGTCAAATCGACCCAGTGCATTATTAGAAGAAAAGCAGCTAGACTCACACAGTCAAGGCTGACTGAAGTTAACAGGCTAGCAATGTGACAGGCAGCAGGAACATAGACGGAGGCTACTATTTGATTTTAACTTGCTATAACATGTCTATAAGTTTGTTATTCTATATCTGTGACTTTACTAATCATATAATTGTGCCCCAACAGTATATCATGTTCAAAATCAACTCTTGAACATTCTAAACTCAAACTTTAATAAAACTAAAGTCCACACTCTTTTAATTACTTACCATGTGCCAAGTACTTACATGGCTTATTCCATTTAATCTTCAAAATAACACTCAAAACTAAATTTTATAGACTGGTTTATAAAAATGACTTTAACTCCTATCTCTTCTTTTCATTATCTAAAACTGCTCTATCCCTTATGTCCTCACACTGGCCTCTGAGGCATTTGGACCCACCAGCTATCTTCCTCCCTGCCTCATGCACCAATTCCTTTAGTCTGGAAGGTGTTCTCTGTTCCCCAAATGTTCTTGGTTATCCCCACCTCATCTTTCAGCTCTTTAGAGAGGCTCTTAGGATCGTTCCCAGATTCAGTCAGGTTCTTTTTTATATGTACTGGTTTCCTATTGTTGTTCTGACAAATTGCACAAATGTAATGACTTAATGCAAATGACCTTATTATCTTAAAGTTCTAGAGATCAGAAATTCAAAAACCAATGTATTGACAATGTGTTGACTTTCTGAAGGCTCTAGGAATGAATCCAATTCCTTGTCTTTACCAGATTCCAAAAAATTTCTACATTCCTTGGTTCGTGATTCCTTCTTTCATCTTCAAGGTTAGCAAAGTGGTACCCTCAAACTTCTCTATCTTCTTCCCCAAATCCCTCTCATCTCTTCTCTCACATCTCCTTCTTTGGCTCTAACCCTTCTGTTTTCCTATTCTAAGGACACTTATGATCACACTGGGCCCACGTGAATATATTAGGGTTGTATCCCCATTTCAAGAGCCTTAATTGCCTCACACTTACAAAGTCTTTTTGCCATGTAAGGCAAATAGTCACAGGCTTCAGAAATTGGGAGGTGGATAACTTTGGAGACCAATTGTTTTAATTACTCCAATGATTTCTCACATTTCTATACGTTTCCTTATAATATTTGTCACAATTTCCAAGTTATAGTTCCATGATTATTGATTAATATCAGTTGCTCTTCGTCACTTTGTTATAATACAAAGACTACATATTATTTGTTATATCTCCAACTCATCACTTAGTGCTTGACTTACAGTAAAGTCTCAAAAAATATCTGTTCTCTGAATCAATGAATGAATAAATCAGTGTTGATTTACAGCTTCCGCAAAGCCATTACAATGTTAATCCAAATGTTAATAAAAATATAATCTTCAAAACAAGGAATATGAACATGGTAGTTTTTTTTTCCTTACATACCTGGCAAAAAATTCCTGGTATAGTTTGTTTGAGGAATAATGATTATTTTACCATTGTTTCTTTAAAGGCCACATTCAGCTGAGTGATGAGTGTGTAGTATAACATCACCTCCTCACCCATAAGCTACATACAGGAAGTATGCATACATCACTAAATGATGTAACCACCCATCTTAAAGAATACCATTGCTTCCTTTGTTTGAATTTAATGTCAAAAGCCGCTTTCCAGTACAAATATCTATCTATCTATCTATCAATCTATATCTGATCCCCTTGACTACTAACATTAGTCACTCTATATATTTGTTAATTAATTTTACCCAGAAAGATTACTTCTAGCAATGTTAAGGGCATTGGAATCCATCCAACAATGCTATCCTAAGAATTAAGATGGATGGACAACAGAACCACCATGATTTGGTGAAAGGTACTCACAACCTTGCACTTGCCAGGCAGGTGCTTACACCACTGAGCTAAATCCCTAGCCAAATCAGCATGATTTCAAGAAATCATTCCTGGGATGACATTTCCAGACTCTCTGCTCACTTTAAAATCAAATAGAAGCCAGGTATCGTGGAGTATGCCAGTAACCCCAGCACTCAGGAGACTGAGGCAGGAGGATCACCGTCAGTTTGAGGCCAGCCAGAACTACACAATGAGACCCTGAAACAAGGCATAACAAAAGAATCATAAAAACTTCACCTTTCACACTGACATCACAAACCATTCTTTGAATCTACCCACTGCTCTCTTGCATTATATCGGTAAACTCTTTCCTTTCCTATATTCCTTGACTAGTAGTAAATTCTTTTTACCACCCAAGCACCAGCTTCTCACACACCACATCTTGTGTGGCAGTTTGCTTGGTTCTGGGTAGATACTTTTAAGTGTGATCCATGCAAATTGGGACATGTTGAAATGAAGGAAAATAGTCTTGTGTAGAACTTAAGAGAGAGAGTGTGTGTGTGTGTATATATATATATATATATATATATATATTGACTATTTGATTGTAGTATTGGGGATTGAACCCTGGGGCTTCACAGTGAACAACATCCCCAGTCTCTTTTTAATTTTTTTTTTTTATTTTGAGACAGTCTTGCTAAGTTGCTAAGTTGCCCAGGTTAGCCTTGAACCTGTGATCCTTCTGCCTCAGCCTCCCAGAGTGCTGGAATAACAGGCATGTATCACCATACCTGGCCCAAGAGTGTTTATAATGTTTATCTTTCAGAGCTTAGTCAGTAGGGATGAGGAAGGGTGTGGTGCAGAGAAAAACCTATCGTCATACAACCAACCCCATCATTGTCACAGGTACAGCTGTGTGTGTGTGTGTGTGTGCGCGCGCGCGCATACATGCTGCTTGTGTGTGTTGAAAATTATCATCTTTGTAAGAAATCATTTTCTCCAATAGACAAGTTTGTAACATTTCTCAGGTAATTATTCTTTAGAGATATTATTGTAGTCATCTTGATTAAACATACATAAAATTGTTTTGAAGTGACAATTTAAATTGCATTTATTCAAGTATAGTCTAAGTATAGATATTTTTTGGATGATGCATTAACAGGTATTATTAAGTTTTCTCTTTGAAATTCTCACCAATGAAAAGGAATAAAATATTTAAAAAGTGAACTATTCCTAGAGAACGTTTATGATAGGAGAAATGTTTATCTCCCTCCCTAATGCTGGGTATAATATCTGTTGCAAGATTTTTCCTTTGTCTCAAGTAAGATGAACCAGACATTTTGTGAGGACTTCTGCCTCTGGTCTTAAAGTTTTAATGATTAGAATTATATAGGTGCATCATCTGTCTTGTGGTCAGAATGATGACACAGATTGTTGGATATAGAAAATTTCAAATATTTTGATATATTGTGCCATCATTTGGATATTTTTATCATCTATGTTATATTTTTTTCATTCAGTTGTCAAAAATATTGACAGAGTACCTACAATATGCCCAGCTTTGCTCTGGGAACTGGGAACACATTGGTGAGCAAAAAAAGAACAACCTCAGTTTTCATGGAGAGTGTTCTACAGAAGTATAGGACAGAAAAAATGAAAAAGAAAATCAGCATAAAATAGACAGTGGAAAAAACAATGAAGAAAAATAAATCTGGAAGGGGATGGAAGTTTTGTAGGCATCAGAGTGTAAGAGAGTAGGGTGGTGATTTTAAATATGGTGGGATGAGGTGATAAGACCTAAAAAAAGGTGACGGCATGAACAAAATGTACACCTAGGGCCGGGGATTTAGCTCAGTGGCCTAAGTGCCTGCCTGGAAGGTGTGAGGTTGTGAATTTGATCCCCGGTACAAAAAAAAAAAAAAAAGGTACACCTAGAGGCCAGTTTCGAGGCAAAGAGGCAGCCTAGGCAAAGACTACACAGTCCAGCCACAGTGAGGAGGCCACTATGGCCACAGCAGAGTAGACAGGGGAGCAGTATGCCCTGGGAGGTACTGCTGAATTGAGGTGAAGGATACTTATTGCTTCATGTAGGGGTCAAGGACATTTGTGAAGCCCATGGATTTTAATAAGAGTGAGACATGGGAAGTCATCAGAATATTTTGTCCAGGCCCACTCCAGCTGCAATGCAGGGAGTCTGTGGTAGGGTAAAGGCATGTATATGAAGTTCATTTAAAAGTCCACTGGGATAATCTAGTAGGAGTTGACTGCAGCTCCACGGATGGGGTCAACAGTTTTAGAAATAGTGACAAGTAGTCAGCATTCTGTATCACTCAGATTCCCGGAATTTGATGATGCATTGGAGGTGGGTCATGGAAGACTTAAGGTTTTTGGTTTGAGTGAAAGAAAGTCAGAGAAAGAAGGGAACAGCACTCAGGAGAAGCTGTGTGTTTCTTGATTAGGAACAAAATTAATTCATGTGATTATACTCAAGTATAATGAAATTCTGGTGATAAAGGAAGGTGTAAAACTCAGCTTTGAGTAGGTTGTACAGTAAGAATAACATTGAGGTAGGGGGCCACATCTCATTTTAAATCCATTAAATGATTGGTGTAGGAAACACTTATAATCTGCTGTGATAAATCTTAGATTTTTCAAATACTTTTTTTTTTTTTTTTTTTTTTGGCACCGGGAATCGAACTCACGACCTTGTGCTTGCTAGGCAGGTGCTTCTGCCGCTGAGCTAAATCCCCAGTCCTAAACCTTAGATTTTTAAACTTCTTTCTGATTAGGGATGAAATGAGCATGGATAAAGAGCTACACAGGGAAAACTTAGCCAAAGGCACTATATATTTTCATTATGAATTAAGGCAAACTTTTATTTTTGCAAAATTACTATTTTTACTATGTCTACTTTTGTCATCTTTATTGTAATTGAGTATTACAGACCATCAGTATTCTGGGCTAAGAAACAAAAAGAACTGCTGATGAAAAGAATGCATACATGCTTGTTGAGCTGGTTAATAAATATCTGTTTGATGATTATTCTGCAGTATGTTTAAAGGATAATTCTTCTTGTGTTGTTTTAGCAAGCTCATTTGGCATTCTAAAAATGGATGCAATTTCAAGGGGTAGCCAAAATGTATCAATTAGCCTGACATCGCGGTCTTTTTAACAGATCTATAAATTTCCAATTTCCTTTACCATCTTAACCATGGTAAATCATCCAGAACAAGATCATTCTTTTTGAACAACAGCCTCCTTATTACTTGAGGTCAATTGTGATTAGAAAATGAAAAATACACTAGATACTGAGAACTCTTTATGAAACCACATTTGTAGGATGAGTATTGAATGAAGATTAATGTATTATTTTCAGCTTTTAAACCATTGATTTAAAAATTTATTTTCTACATCTCACTGACAGATTAAACACTAATATATGTTTGGATGGTTTACTTGCTTGCAAGTATTATCTTTTCCCCATTGA
>RJWM01048561.1:0-11441 GCA_004363535.1 Dasyprocta punctata
AAAAGAGCTATGCAGTAAACACTTTCCCTGAAATTGGTATTACAGAAATATCCATTGTCTTCATGGTGTCCTAAGTAAAAAATGTCGAACTTGACTGATGAGTGTGTTCAAATTGGAATACGTGCAGAAAAGAGTTAACATACCATGCCAAATTGCTGTCCTCTGAAAATCCTGCTTGAAGTTTGGGCACTGACTGCTTAGTTCTATGCCTCTACTGAACTTCCTTACTGGGCGATGTTTCAGGCATCTTCTCACAGTTTTTTGTTAGAAGGATTAAGCATGTTCCGTGTGACTCCTCTGGGAGAGGAGCTTTGTGAGCTTGTGCCTGGTTTCCTCCTGAGTTATTTCTCCCCGTGTGCCTTTTCCCTTTGCTGGCTATGCTTAGTGTCCTTTAACTATAATAAGCCATAGCTGTGTGACTATATGCCGAGTCCTGTGAGTTCTCTTAGCTAATTGTCAAACCTGGGGGTGGTCTTGGGGATCTCCTAACACAAGCTGCACTCTCTTCCACCTTATCTAGTTAATGTCTTTTCCCTCCTGATATAAGACGTCAACTTTTAATTATGAAAGTGTTCCTGATCACAGTGACAAAAGCTGGGTTTAATATAATAGAAGATTTGCAGAATCCTGGGTCTGAAGGGTATGAGAAATTGAAAGACAGCATGTGGTCTGGGCTTCCCTAGAAAGAATTTACTAGAAAACTGGTCTGAATCAGTAGGCAAATGGCTTAATGATGAAACTATGACCATTTATAGCGTGTATATCTGGGGTTGACAGCCTTAACGAGTCAACACAGTTCTTAAAAACCACAGTCAGATGACTCAGTAAACGGGCTGTGCCCAGCTTCATTACAGTGAACCAATGTTGAACTAGCAAGCTTGTTGTTCACCCAGTCATTCTTTCTGAAAATATCCAGCTTTTCTTTTTCTTTTTTTTTTTTTTTTTTCCGCCACCGGGGATTGAACTCACAACCTCGCGCCTGCCTGACAGGCACGTAAGCTGCTGAGCCAAACTCCCGGCCCTGGTTTTTTGAGGCAGGGTCACACTGTGTAGCTCAGGCCGGCCTTGCGCTCACGTTGTAGCCCAAGCTGGCCTTGAACTCACAACGCTCCTCCTACCTCAGCCTCCCGAGTGCTGGGATTAAAGGCGTGTGCCACCACGCCCGGCTAAGCTTTTCTTGAGTAAGTCTCATCCTTGTTTTTGGTCTGAGAGTGTCTCCAGAGGGGCTGTACTCCCTTGTATATTTCCTAAATGCCAGTAAATCCTCAATTCAGTCAGCCCTCCATATCAACAGCGTCTGCATCTGTGGATCCAAACAACCACAGATCAAAAATATTTGGAAAAAAACCCATATCTGTACTGAACATGTACAGAGTTTTTCTCATAATTGTTCTCTAAGCAATAGAGTATAACTACTATTTCCATAGCATTTGCATTGTCCTAGGCATTATAAGCAATCTAGAGATGATTTAAAACACATGGGAGGATGTACATAGGTACTATGCAAGCACTATACCATTTTATATGAGGGATTTGAGCATATGCAGATTTTGGCATTACAGGGAGTCTTGGAACACATCCTCCATGGATACTGAGGGAAGGGATGACTAAACTTCATCACTGAATTTTTCTTTGACAATTAGTTTGAAGGTTCCATCCCACAGTTTCCTCCTAATCTTGTCACCTTATCACACACCTTCATATAGGCTGTGTATAAGGAAACCTTCAGGGATCTGAATCATGCAGATGTCGCTGATCAGAAAAAAATGAAGAAAAGCAACAAGATGGATACAGACACAGCAAAGGAGGCAAGTAGTCCAGATGCGTGCAAGAAAGCCTAAAATTATTCTTTTCCACAGCTGAAGAAAAAAAGTCATTTCTCTAAGACCTAGAAATGTTTTACCTTTTCATGCCCATGAATTAGTTGCATTTTTCCATTCCTGAAAAATGATTTAAATTATAATTTTACATTTCTGCCTCTTAAAACATCTTTTCTTAAAACAAAACAAACACACAAACAAAAAAACCACAACAAAATAGCATCCCTATCTTCGCATCCCTAATGTGCTTGTTTGACAAGTCTGGAGCCCGGACCCATGCCCCAAGTTTTCATTAGGTTTCTTCTGCTTCTACCCTAAGCTCTTTGTATACTCTATCTGCAGATTTCACATCTCACCTCTCAAGACCCACCTTGTCCTCCTGCCTTTTTGGAACTTCACATAGAGTTTGAGAGCCCAGGATAGCAAAAACTCCTTTCCACAAAATAATACAGTTTATTTAAATCGTTATTTTCTAGAGTCTGAAAAGTTACCACGCATTTGAGACAAAAGTAACTTATGATTCCGGTTCAAGCCCTTTCCTTTGTGAACTGTTTCTGTTGCTACCACCCCTCCCACCAGAGATCACAAAGTACTGTACTTTGAAGTCATTTGGGTTTAGTTCAGAGCCTCCTTGAGCTGTTTACGTAAATGTAAGAATAACAAACCCTGACCTCCCCACTCCCAATTCTAATTCCTAGTCTCCAGATCTCTAACTTAGTTAGGAGTTTGTTACATTTATTTTGATTCCTCATTTCCATTTGTGGAGATTACAGACAGAAAATGCTTGATGTAACAAAAGTCATGGTTCTCAACCTTGGGTTTGTATCAGAAGCCCTGCAGGGATTGTTAAAATGCAGATACTTGGAACTACCCCTAACCCTAAGGTTTTTGATGTATCAGATCTAGGGCAAGGCCCAAGTATTTGCATTTGTAACCAGTTCCCAAGTGATGCTCCTGTTGCTAGTCCTGGGAGCACACTTTGAGAAACACTGGATGAATGTCCAGTGACATTGTTACGAGAATTGTTATAGCAAAGACCCTGCTGAGTCTCCGCACTACTAACAATGGTCCTCTGGGTAGTTGGCTTCTTCTTCCACCAGAGCAGGTCACACTGTCCCCTGTGTACCACTGGCATCTGGGCAGAAGATAGAAGAGAGGAGCAGAATTGGTTTGGCCTAATAATATAATTTAGGGTAGAATATCGCTTTGCAAATTGTATTGCCTCTAGGAAAGTTTGTCTTCATTAATAAGATTTAAATCTACTATTGCTAAGGATTATATTTTGTCATTGAGACATATATTTATTTTATCCAAAATTTACTCACTGGTACTGGAGCAATAATGAGATGGAGTTTCATCCCACCCTAATGGAAAGAGAACTCAAAAGACTTGACACATCACATTAGAGACCCTGGGGCTATTCAACTCAGTTTGGGAACTATACTGCTTGAGAATTAGAGAATCTTTGACCATGCCTGAAAGTGGGTGGAAAGGTGCTTTGGTCAGTTCTCCAGAAGACCCTGTAACCTGAGATGCAGATTCATATGCAAGTGATTTTTTTTAAGTAAGTGCTTCCAAGGAGACCTTTAAACAGAGTGAGGGAAATTGGACAAGAAAGAGGAAGAAGCCAAGGGCGTGATATTAGGCAAAGACCCAGCCTCAGCCTGATGCTGACTCTGAGTTTGTTCCATTTAAGGCCAAGGAGCTGGGCTTTCATACATCTGTACCTGTCATTGGCTCTTTCTGGTGATTCTAAGCACTTCTGGTAGCCCAAGAGTAGTCCTCCAAAAAAAAAAAAGTCTCAAGTACTGACCATTAGAAACAAAAATAAACAGAATCCAGGAGAGGGGCATATAGAAATGAAAAGGGACACATGGAGGACTGAGTGAGGCACAGTGTTCACTATCAGAGTTGATATCCCCTGGCACAATGTCAACTGTAGAAGGAAAGACGTAAATTATAAGGCAGTGCTCATCTCTGAAATGAGAGTGAGGTTGAAGAACCCCTGGAGAAAAGCTGAGCACTGGAATGTGCCTTTAAATGGACCCAGATCTCCTTCATGAAGTGTTTCATGCCCTTTGCTCCTTTCCTTCAGACTATGGAAGGAGTCATATATAGTATCCAGTTAAAATGATTTCCTACTTTGTAATGTAATTACCACCCATTGGTCAGTAGTCTTAAACACACAACCACCTGTGGTTGTGGGGGTGTCACCAGGTTAGGTCTGAGAGATTCCCGAAGCTGAAATAAAGTGCTCAACCCACCGTGTTGGTTACTTTTCTCTCGTTGCTGAGGCACAATAATCAACGTCCAAAATTAAGTAAGGAAAAGTTTATTTAGCTCACAGTTTGTGGAGGTTTCAGTCTATAATCAGCTGGCTCCAAGTTAGAGCAGCACATGGCAGAGTAACAACAGTTCATGGCAGGGGAAAACAACACAAGCAATAAGAGCAAAAGGGGAGGAACACAGACAGAAGACTCTTTCTGTCCCTCCCATTGGATGTAGGCCACTCCCACTTGGGTGTAGCACTCACACCCATAATCCCAGCATTGGACCATGAATCAATCACAAACTTTAGAAGTCTGCCCCCATGACTGCATGAGGCTTTGGGGGGTATCCAGATACAAACCATAACACCACCCTTTTGTAGCAGGTTCTCTAATTCCTGACATGGAAGAATTTCCTGGACAAATCAGTAAGAGGAATGAGGAGGGTTTATTAGAGATTTAGGAGGCAATGGAAAGCAGAGTGCAGGCACTCAGAGAAATGACGTGCATTACAGTTTAGAACTGGGAACATTTATACTTTGTTTGAAGGGGGGGACTTAGAAAAAAGTGACCTATCCCCAGGAGGGTGCTAGCCCATTCCACAGGCATGGGTGGGTTGTTATTTTTAAATTTTTTGGATAGGTAGTTTAAAGATTCTCTGGATTCTCTCAGCCTACTCCTTACTTTCTTAATTGAGACAGTTTATGGCCTTTTAGTGATGGGTTGCCTTGAGTAACCTTTGCTGAGACCTGGAAGTTGCAGTCTTCTTAAAAGTACACTTTTTATTTTTAAAAATTTTTTTTTAAAGTACACTTTTTAGCTATGGTTTCTTTGTCTTCTTCCTACCCATCTTCTATTTCTTCTATCCTCCCTCAGGGGTATCAGTATGAAGGGCAGAGCATGGCAGGCAGTGTGGCCAGCCCTGTACCACTCCTCTCAGCATCATCACATGGAGGAGATACAGCTGTAGATGGGAGCTCAGAGCACAAGCTCAGAAGCAGAAAAGGAGGTGCCAAATGGGTGACTCAGGAGCAGACAGGTGACAGATCCCTTTTTCTCCAAATAGAATTTTTTAAAAGTCACCTTTGAAGAGAGTAGGGGGAAAGCAATGCGTGGGTTACATTTAGAGTTTAAATGTCACACCAGATGTAAAAGGTTCTTACAAGAGAAGACACCTTCGTACCTTGGACTTGCAAAGACCAGATTGTTATCAAAATGGTGATGGCACAAAGCATTAGCTCTCTGAGCCAGATGAATGGATAATGAACAATCTTTCCAGAAAAATGTAGGCCAAGAGTCATATCCAGCTTTTATATCTGACAAAATTAAAATTATAGTTAGGGTTATCATCTTTTCTTAGCAATTTATTTTGACTGTAATTTGGTATTAGACAGTGTTATATACTTAGTAACATTAGTCAGCCTTATTAAAATGGATCTGATGACACAATTTTTTTTCTTTTAAAAATAGTGTAAGTTTTTACTCTTTTCATAATGGAAGATGACTAAACAGGAGGCAATTTGTCTATAGGAATTTCTTTGGATAAGGTAAAATAGTGAGCTTTAATGTACATGAAATTTTAATAAATATTAAAGTTATATTTATACTGAAGACTATTTGCCCTCATATTTTTTATTTATAGTATGCTTATATATACCACTTAAAATGCATACAAAATTTTAGTGTTTATATGTAAAATATGTAGAGACATAAATATATAAAAACAACTTTTTATTTTTCTGAGTGCCAAGTATAATTCCAATTTTCCAAACTACATTTGGTAGTTCTTGTGAAACTATGCACTATATGGACTGATTTAGGCACTAGAGTATTGTGGATAGTGAAAAGGGGTTTTGGCTTCAGTCTTTCTTCTTGGAAACCTAAGTGGAAGCATGAATCCACTTTCTCACTTTGGCAGGTATGGTATAGTGAATGTAACTAAGTCTTTAAACCATGATGCTTGTCTTAATTCATTTGGGTTACTATAACAAACTACCATAGATTGGGTAGCTTATAAGCAATAGAAATATCTTTTTAACAGCTCTGGAGGCTGGAAAGTTCAGTGTGTAGCACACTCAATGTCTGATGGGGCCTTCCTTATTACCAGATAACACCTCTTGTGTTCCCTTGCATGGCAGAAGGGGAAGGGAGTTTTCTGGGCTTTCTTTAATAGGGACACTAACCCATTAATTAGGGCTCCATTCTCATAACCCCAAAGGCCTTTCTAGTACCATCACACTGGGGCTTGGGATTTCAACATAAGAATTTTGAGACGACTCAAATATTTAGTTCAGACTAATACTAATCTTGTTTTGCTTCTGGATCTTAATATTGAGTGTTGTTTTTTATTATATTTCCTGTATATGAATACATTTTGGACCTGTACATTTTCTTGTGAATTTCTTCTTTCCATTGTTTGGAGAATTTGCTAATTGAGGTTCTAATGGACTGTAAGCCTTACCTAAATAAGTACTTCTCTTTGGAAAGAATTAGAACTGAGCGACAGATGATTCCCAAAGTTCTTGCTCAAGCACCTGCAATTTTTCATATAAATGTTAGGAAGCCCAAAAGCGTGTATGTAGCATTTTAATTTAAGGGGAAAGATAAAGCTTATCATCCGGGAACTCCACACTAAGATGTATCTCTTGCTAATAAGTTGTTTACATGTGTGCTTCTCCAAGGCCACTGCTAACTGGATGGAGGAGGAGAAGGCACCAGCTGCTCATTTCCCCCTCAGAGGTCTACAGGGAAATGTTTCGCTTTTCCAGGTCTTTTGGCTTGTTCACTTCCTCAGCACATAGTCTGCCAACTCCTCTCTGTCCTCAAATCACATCTTACACTCAACTCCTCCACCTCCCTGCCCTGGATGTATACCTGTATCGAAGATAATTCAATGATGTCAAATGAGATTGAATAAACTGAGATTACCTGCTTTTCAATCACATTTAGTTTTATAGAAATGACAATGGTTAACATTTATTCAATGCTCACTGCATACTTGCTATTGTCATTCGTTAATCCTTGGAGTTCACCATAGCCTTAATTTTATAGATGAAGAAATGACTCAGAAAGGTTTTAGAACTTGTCAAAGCTCATAGAACTAGAGCAAACCCAAGAAAATCAAGCAGGCATGCCTAGCCCAGAGTCAGAGTTCCTGCCACAGTATTATTCTTTTTAAGTTTGCTCTGCATCCCCAAAGACGTTGGACCTCTCACTGATTTGTTTCTGAGACTTAATATCTTGGAAATGAAGCATTTTATAAAATCAAATTAAAGATGTTAATTAGATGTTCTAGGAAAAATTGCTTGTACTCCCCTCCCCAGTTTGAATCATATTACGAAACCAGCCTGCCCTCTTTTGTTAGAGAAGATTCAGTGAGCTGAAGGTGGTGTACATAATACAGATATGCCCTAGTTCTCAGCACCATCCATCATGTAAAGCATGCATTAGTTTTCAGTTGCTGTGGTGTGAATGTTTGTGTCTGCTCCCCCCATGTATCAAAACCTAACCCCAAGGTCTTGGTTTTAAGAGGTGGAATCTTTGGGTGATTACTCTTATGAATGGTATTGGTGCTGTTAGAAAAGAGGCCTGAGGGAGTTTATCAGTGCCTTCTGCCATGTAAGAATAGAGCTAGAAGGCACAATCAAAGGGAAATAAGCTGTTGTTAGACACTAAATTTGTTGGCACCTTGATTTTGGATTTTGTAGCTTCCAGAACTATGAGAAGTATATTTCTGTTGTTCATAAATTACCCAGTCTAAGATATTTCATTGGAGCAGCCTGAACAGGCTAAGACAACAGTGCTGCTATTTAAAAATTACCACAAATGTAGGGACTTCAAACAGAACACATTGATTATTTACAGTTCAGGAAGTCAGAATCAGAAATAGATCTCAGTTTTCAGCAAAAAACCAAGAACCAAAAACCAAACAAAAACTCCAACAAACAAACAGACAAACAAACAGGATCCTAAGGTTATGACAAGGCTAAATTCTTTTCTGGAGGCTCTAAAGGGAAATCTATTTCCTCATATTTTCTAGCGTTTGCATTCCTTGACACAGCACTTGGGGGGCTGAGGCAAGAGGATCATGAGTTTGAGGCCAACCCTGGGCGAAACAGTGAGACCCTATCTCAAAACAACAAAACCAAAACAAAACCAAATAAATTGGACTTTATCAAAGTTAAAAATTATTCTCTTTAGAATTTTATTAAGAAAATGAAAAATAAGGACAGACTGGGAGAAAAGATTTGAAAAGCACAGATCCTTTAAAGAAATTAAAGTAGAGCATGCCTGTATCTTGTAATCTGAGCAACTTTTTTTTTTGAACTCACAGGACAGGTGCTTAAGCCACTGAGCCGAACTCCCAGCCCTAGTTTTTTGTGGCAGGGTCGCACTATGCAGCTCAGACTGGTCTTGCGCTCGCCTTGTAGCCCAAGCCGGCCTAGAACTCACAACGCTCCTCCTACCTCAGCCTCCTGAGTGCTGGGATTAAAGGCATGCACCACCACGCCTGGCTCTGAGCAACTATTTTGAAGATAACAATACACAATATAGTGACTATTGTTAATTTTCTATCAGTTTGTTTTTAAATCCTATATCATTTCTATTGTTTCTTCTTTTTATTGTTTTGCTTTCTTTTAATCTCTTTAAAATAAAAATAAAGAGCCAGGGATAGCTCAGCGGTGTTCAACTCCTATCATCTTGTTTTGAAATCCTGTGTCACTCTCATTTTTGTTGTTGTTGTTGTCGATTGGCTTGTGTTATTTTTTTATTTGTTTGATTGCTTTTTAGATTTTTCTGCGCTTTTTTGTCTTTAAAATAAATTTTAAAAATAAAATAAAAATAATAAAGAATCTAAAGCAGAACAGTCCAATAAAAAAGGCAGGTTTTGTTTTCAATGCTAGGAGTCAAACCTTTGGACACGTTAGGAAAGTGCTCTACCATTAAGCTATATCAATACCCCAAGGCAAAATACTTGAATGGACATGTCACCAAATATATATAGGTGCAAAAAAAACTCATGTAAAGATTTTCAGCAGCATTAGTTCTTAGAAAAATTCAAATTAAAATCATAATGAGACATACTAGGCATCTACTAAAATTGTTTACAATAAAACAAGCTTAATCATACCAATGCTAACAACGATGTGGAGCAACCATAACTCCCAATATTGCTGCTGCTGGAAATGCAAAATGGTACATGGACTTTAGAAAACAGGTTGGCAGATTCTTACAAAGCTAAACATAAACACGTCTTGCGATATTGCCCCTCCTCGATATTTACCCGAGGAAATGAAAAATTACATTGACAGAAACTAGTGTTTCTGAATGATTTCAATAACTTTGCTCATATTTGCCTAAAACTAGGAAGAATCTAGATGTCCTTCAACCGATCAATGGGTAAACAGATTGGTTCATTTATACAATGCAGTATTACCCAGCAATGAAAAGGAAGAGACTGCTAATGCATGAAAGAACATGCATAAATCTTAAATGTAGGTTTCTGAAGAAAGCCAGTTACAAAGGCTATATTGCTTATGACTCTGTTTATATGACTTCTATTCATCTGTCTTTTTGGAAAAGACAAATCTTTATATATAGAAAACATCAGCAGTTGACAGGGATCTGGGTGGAGAAAGGAGTTGACTTCAGAGATGCACAATGGATTTTTTTCAATGAGGGACTAATTCTATAATTTGATTATAGTGCTGGTTGCACAACTATACACATTTCTCAACACTCTCAGAACTGTGTACTGAGAAAGATGAATATAACATTATAGGTAACTTTATTTTATTTTTTTATGAGAAAATAGATACAGAAGATAGAAACAAAAATCAAAAAAGACAGACAAACAACAACAACAGATCTGATACATAACATTGTAGGTTTACACACTGAGGTGGTTGAAGTTTGACAGTAGTTACAATATTGCATATCGTTACCTTCATAGGGGTTGATCATATTGACAGATATAGACATGTAAGATTTATCAATTCAGGTATATTAACTTTTCTTTTTCAGTAGCTATTGTATTTAGCAATATGGTTTTTTAAACTGTCTTATTTATGCATATTTATAAATTTATGTCTTTTTCCTTTTCTCTTCCTTCCTTCCCTTCCCCTTAGAATACCTCTTGTTATTATTGAAATAACTACCCATAACATCAGGCCTAATATAACCAAGCGAAATAGTTCAGAGTGAAACCAATAAAGCATAAATTATAGATAATTTTAAAAAGTTAGTTACCTCACGGAGTAATTATTTTGTGTTGAAAGCATTTCACATCCACTTTGTACTAAGTCCCCACACCAAAAGTAATCATTATGTAATGCAAACATGCACAAACGAAAACTGAACAAAGAGATGTTAAACATTGTAGCTATTAAGAGTTGTTAAGATGGGCAAAAAATACAATATAGCTACAGAAAACTTACTGTGCAAAGGATCTCTAACTGTACACAATAAATGCATACAATGTTCTCTGTCAAACTGAAAAATTTTAAGATTATCCTAGACCTAAACAGGTATAGAGAACAGAAGTTCACTATTAGATCATGAAGTCAATTATTTTCCTATTAATCAAATTAATTTAGTCCTCTAGCAAACGCTAGCTGGGCTGTTTTCTTAGCATGCACATCTCTGCTGAGCTGCTAAAAAGGAGAGCTGCAGTTGGAGTTCTCAGAATCAGCCAGTGTGTACACGAACATGTTTGGAAATATCAAAGGATGGAGTGCACATAGAATCATTTGTAAAATTTCATCTTCTGGGATGATCAGGTAATTAGCAGCTTAAGTGGAGGGGATGGGTGAACCATGATAAGCAGTGCCAGGCCAACTAACACATGCTGCAACATGCAAGTGTGCACACAGTCTCCTCCAGTGTACCAGCAGCTCAGGCTGCCCTGGGTATGCCCACTGGGGAGTGAGGCAGGACCACGACCTCCATCTGGAGCACATTGGCTCTAATAGCCAGATAGTAACTTCCATGAGGTCAAGCATTTTACTTGAATGGACCACAGCTCACTCCTCCCTATGCACAGATGCACCACATAGCACATTAGCCACATCTTTAAGAAAGAATGGCTGACTCCTCCCACTTAGCTTCAGTCCTAGTTGTATCAAGCACTGCCAGGACCCTGCCCATCTCCCCTGGTGCTGCTCATTCTGCACACACAGACTGAGCCTTACCGAGAGCATTGCAACACCCTCTGAGGGCGCCCTCAAGCCCCACGGCGTGGGCAGCACTGTACACGGCAAGCACAAGGGTCAGGGAATAAGCTCCCGGGACGGCCAAGCCAGGAGAGAGAGAGGTGCAGGAATAAATGCCTCAGCTCTCTTGCCTCCAGGATAGG
>RJWM01048562.1:0-11440 GCA_004363535.1 Dasyprocta punctata
CTTAAGAAACATGCCCTTGCTTTTCTTTTTTTTTTCAATTTACAGACATAATATCAAGTGCACCCTTTCATAATCATTAAAGGGTATTTTGCTGTAACAATCTGTTGCTATTCTGTCGCATAAATTCTCAACTCACTAGAAAGATGTGAGATGTTAGTTCTTTATCCATCTGTAAATCTTCATCTGTGTCTTGACCACTTCTAGGAGAATCTAAATCTTTAAAAGTGTTTATTTCTTTGGTCTGCTGCTGCCCCAGCTGCTCTACCCTATTTGATGAAATTCTCCACGGCTGCAGCAATGTGCACGCTGGCTCATTCCCATGGATCCTGTCTGATTCAGCCCTTCCACGGCAGGAGGGGTCCAAACCATCCGGGGCCTTTCCTCCGCCCACACATTGCAGATCCTTGGAACAGCAAGCTCTGGTCCTGACAGGGAGCAAGATTGCCGTGGGCCCAACCTCGGTTGATGCCTCAAGGCCGCGCTGGAAGAACCTGAGCTGGGCTGTGGAGCAGCGAAGTGTCACCTGCACACTTCCTGTGCTAAGCCTGCGACCTGCACACCCATTGCCGAGACTGCACTCACTCTCTGCACAGTCCGCTCCTGGGAGCTCAGTGCTGCCCCAGCAGCCCCACACCTGCAGGAGCTCACCCCATGAAGTCTCATTTTGAGATTTAGGTCTCATCAGTCTTTCCGCTGCTCCCCTCGCTGAAGACCTTTCAATCTTCACACCGCTGAGAGACAGCAGTAGTTTAGTCATTGTGCGTGTTCAGCACATTTCTTAAGTCTCCTTTTCATGCTATTAATCTGGGGTGTATTTTAGTATAGTCCTAAGAGGTGCATTTGCATTTCAGTCTGACTGTCCCTAGTGCCCACCTCTGAATTCTCTTCCTCTCTCCAAAGGGAGCCTCAGTGTGAACGGAGCTGAAAATACCCCCTCAGCCTCTAGAAAGCACCACCCTTCTCCAGTACATCTGATTGTGCCACATAACTCATATCTGGAAGGTATTTGTGTGTGTGTGAGTGTGAGTGTGACCGTGAGCATGCGTGTGCGTGTGTGTGTGTTTCTTCCTGCTAGCCCTGATCGTCCTCAGGGCTCATCAGTGCTCTCACACGTGTCCCAGGTCCCCTCCTCTCGCTCTCCGCAGCTCTCCTTTCACAGATGCCCTTGGTTTATTTCTTCACCCTCTGTGACCTCTGTGCTCTCCCACACCGCTGAGTCCCTCTGTCTGACTGAGGGGACGCGGGACAGATGTCAGAGCTCTGTGGTGATGCGGTCCTGTGACGTCACAGAGAGCACAGTCACGTCAGCGAATCTTCTGCCCACGTCACACAGGAGAGGTTTGTGTGTTTTTAGAGAAGAATCTGAATAAACACCAGGATTACCAGCTAAGAAATGTATGTTGTTATAATGTTATCTATGGGTTTCCAGTGATTTCTAAAATTGAAAATATTAGTTTTAATTTATCAATTAGATGTGATAACTTCATACTTTTTAACATGAATTAAACACTGATGCATGAGTGTATATTATGAATTTAGTTTTTGATTTATAATATTTTAGCATTTAGTTGATTTAGTGGAAAGGTCAATTCAATGCATCAATAAATGCAATGAGTATTAATGAAGATTTTTGAAGAAGATCTCATGTTTATTTGTTCAGAAAATATATTAAAATTACTTCCTATATATTCTTTAAGTGAAATAGACATTGTGAAAATATTGTAAATCTACACAAAACTGATTCTTTCGCTTAATTCCTTAAAAAATTTTTCCTGACTTCAAAAAACAGTCAAATTTAGCAATGGGAATTAATTCATCTTGTATATAAAGTATTAGATGTTATTAAAGAAGCAATTCAAACCTAAAACTCGTTAGAGAATTATTACAAAATCGCTTATCCTAGAAACAGTGATTTACTAATCTTTCTTCTGTCTTCATGGTGTAAAATGTTTTCTAAATACTTTTTCTTCTGCTCCTAAGTAAGTTTCTTACAATGCCGCAAAAATTGCAGCCCATCTCCTCTAAATCACAGTCATAACTTTTGCACAGTATGAGGAGGCACTGATCAGTCCCTTCCTCTCCTTCCATCAAGAAACTTTTCAGAAATCACTAAATGTAGAACAGTTTCTGTAATTTACCTTTCAGTATGCTTCCAAACTCATTGCAAAAACTGTACATTAAGGGCCGGGAGTTTGGCTCAGTGCCTTAAGCACCTGCCTTGGCAGGCGTGAGGTTGTGAGTTCAATCCCCGGTGCCAAAAAAAAAAAAAAAAAAAAAAAGATTTAAAAACTGTACATTAAAACCATAAAGTTCTTACCCTGATGTAGAGATGAAAGTGAATGTGCTCTATAAAAACAACATAGAAACATGCAGATCATTTATTCTGCAATATTGACAGCAGATCTTAAGAATCGGCCTGATGGTAGCAGCAGCTCGCACACAATTTAGTTCTTCAGAGGGGGAGATGGAAGCCAGCAAGGACTCCCTTGGTCAAGTGTGTGAAAGAAGTGGTGTGACTGTGGCTCTCTGGAGTTCAAGATTGAGAAGAAAAGCCAGGTGTACTGGAGCATGCCTGTAATCCCAGCACTTGGAAGGCCGAGGCAGGAGGATTGCCATGGGTTTGAGGCCAGCCTGAGCTTACCTAGCAAGTTCAAGGTCAACCTGGACTACATAGTGAAGCCCTGTCTCGAAAAAACAAACAAGCAAAAGTATAGATACAGAAGCAGAAGTCTAACTGTTAAGAGGCTGGTGTGACCTGCTCCGTAAAGTAAGAACAGTGACACAGCAGGGGGACTCACAGGCGCACTGTCCTAATGCACCTGTCTGTGCAGGAAGCTCTCTTTTCGCTGAGGCTGTCACATTTTATCAGTTCCTGCAGTGATTATTTTGGCCTCTGGCCCCCTGCCAGTCTTGGCTGCATCATACTCTCATTAATGACTGAGGACGGCAGAGGTGCGATACCGTGGGCTCCACGGTTGTTTGAAGTCTAAGTTATTTTTATGATTCCCAGGACATTGTTACACTTTGCACATGCTCCAAAAATGTGTGATACAGTAAAATAATGCAGCATAATTTAGAAGCAAAGTAAAAAACAAATAAATGACTTCACACAGTGATTGTGATTTTAAAAATTCACAAATGAGCAAAGAAATAATTCTAGCATTGTTTTTCTAATCTTTGAAAGAAGACAAGTTTAAACAGTATGCTGCTGATTTCAGTTTTTGTAGAACCTGCCAATAAAATAAAACAAAGCACATGGTAGCATTCAACTTTGTGTTCTTTGCTTAGACTAAATTTGAGACTATCAAAGCTGCTTACATGTATGAGTTCTTTTCACCCATGTAAAAAATTTTCTCCTTGATTCTTACATTGTATGCTTGCATGGGTCTGTGCCTATTCAGTACTAAAGCAAAAACTGGCAAAGTACAGTGTATTCCTAAAGCCAGCGCTTCCCAGATTGATTCCTCTAGCACTGCACTTTATGATATTTCCAGTGTTTTATGTGTTCATAATATTTTCAGTTTCCAGGCATCTTGCACCTGGAACCTGTCTACCACAACTTCTCCAAAGTGGGCTCCTCTCCTAGCATATAAAAATGCCAGGTTCCACAAGGGTAAAATGGTACTTTGAAGCTCAATCTCTTCATGGAAGAAGTGCTGGGAAAGTTAAACCATGTCACTGAAAAACTTGAGATGTTTTAATTGCTTGACTTGCTGAACTATAATTGTTATGTGATTTTGTTTGCAAGGAAAGGGTACCATATGTTTTAGTTACATTTCCATTCTTGAATGTTGAACTTGTCAAAGTGGCAAATCCTACTCCAGTTTCCAAAGTGATTGGTAATATGTACAGTGCATAATTTTATTTTTTTGAGACAGGGTTTTGATATACAGTTTGTGCTGTCCTTGAATTAGTGATGATCTTCCTGCATCAGCCTCCTGAGTGCTGGGATTACAGGTGTGCACCACCATGCCAGGTTGCAGTTTACATTTCAAGTCAAGTTGTTTTGCTTTCTTTGAATAGCTCAAGGCTCTACACAAGTAGAAATAGTATATGTTTGCTATTTAGTACATAAAGTATAAAATGAAACTTTCTGGAATAATTTTCCAGTTATTTAAAACACAGATGTATTCTCTGTCATTCTGAGCATGACCTGCTTAGATTCTGCATATGAATGAGATCACTGATATTCACAGCCAAACAGTACCTAGTAAAGCAATGGAATGTACAAGGTAAAATTTCCTTACTGAAATTGGAAACATTAAATGATACAAAGTAAACTTAGCCAAAAAATATGACAAAATGATCAAGTACAAAGTGCTTACATTAGGTAATTGATGGGTGTTCCAGGGTAGAGATCTTGGGCTCTAATCTGTTCAAGGCCTGGATTTGAGTATGAGCACAGGAAGAAAAAGTCTGGCTCAAGTGGTACACAGTTTAAATAAGAAAATATATGGATTTCATAAGAAAATGACAGGTGTATTTTAATTTCTAACATCTAAAAATGATTCACAAGACTGAGTATTTTGTTCATTCCAAAAGCTTTTCCCCACAGTACTGTAATTCAGGGAACATTATTTTGCTTACTAGAGAGTATCAAACTGCACAAAGGTGTAGGCTAGACCAAAATATCTTACACTTTTTCAGCTTAACATTGCTGCCATTCTAAAAGTTCCTTTAAATTATTATTTAAAAATTTCCAGTTGATTATTAATAAACTTCTCTGCATATGAAGGCAGTAGTTAATGTTAAAGATTGCATACAGTGGAAGATATCTTCCGTTCATGAATAACAAGAATTAAATTTACAAAGTGTGAGACGAGAGAGAAAAAGACTAGGGAGGACCATCTTGATATGCTTAAAACTAAAAGAAAAGATAAATTATGAAAAAGTGATTACAGTGGCAGAGTGAGACCTCTAGGGAGCTGGAATCCTGACAGGGTGGAGGTGGGGGCTTGGTGAGGAGGAAAAGAAGTGGATCCACAGGAGTTGGGAGAGAACTGATGGGAAAGCTAGTGACTACAGAGGGGCTGGAGAAATGGAGCACAGTACAGGGGAAAGAGCGAAGAGGCCTGGAAAATGGCCTCCGCTGTCAAATAAAATCTCCTCTGAAGCAAAGAAAGCCTGGAGAGGGGCCCAAGGCTCAGGGAGCCAATGCCCTGCCAGGGTGCAGTCTGCAAAGACAGCAGGAGGCTTTGTTCCAAAAGAGACTCCTCCCCCGGGACAGCTGGAGCTGGAGAAGAAACCCAGGTGCAGGGCCCGCAGTACTTGACTGTGTTTAATCAGGATCCATTTGGGGAAGGGGCTTCGTTGCTTAAGACCGAGCTACAGGACGAAGAGCAACTTCACTTCAGCATTCTTGGGATCACCCTGACACAGAGACTGGGTGGGAGACAGCCATAAGAGAGCGCCACGAGGAGTGCATGGGCTAGCAGAGACCCACTGTGACATTTAAATGGAGACAGGAAATGACACAGCCGTCACACCATGAGTTGAGTAGCCAGGCCTGTAGTGTGACTTGCAGAAAGGTCAGCATTTGAAAGTTCAGCAGAGCACATGACACCGCCTACACACAGCCCGGAACTCAATGGTCTCTCTTATTTTCCCATCTGCCAGTATGAATAGGAATATGCCTTGCCTGGCATGGTTTACAGGGAGTAAAGCTAGGAGGAGAAGGTCTGTGACTTGACATACACAGAGGAACCCAGAGACCAGGAGTGGTTACAGTGAACATAACCTGAGGGTACACATCCCTGAGCAACCCCACGCAGCAGGACAGCTGGTTCAGGGTTCAGCTCCACACACCAAGGTGAAATAGGTCTGAGGAGAGACTCCCTACCCCTCTCCCACACTAGGAGGGCTTCAGTAGTGCAGACCTGAGGAAGAAATCACTAACTGAAGTACAAAAGAAAGTTTTAGGAACCATTTATCTCAAAACACAAACATTTAATCCAAAACAAAATACAATAAAAATAAAAAACTATTCTATGAAAAGGGACCCTGAATACACATAGAAGTAGCACTCCTATTTTAAAAGACAGTGGACTTTAAACTAAATCTAATTTGAAACTTTAAGGAAACAACCCAAGAGGCCCCAAGATAACAGTTATAAATATATATGCACTGAGCATCAATGCATTTCACTCCTTGAAACAAACACTACTGCATGTAAGACATTAGAAAAACTTCAAGAAAATTACAATGAGGGACCTTAACACCCTACTCCCACAAATAGATCATCTAGACAATAAATAAATAAATAAACCAGAAAACCAAAAAAGAAATATCAGACTTCAACTATATTTTCAAACAAATAGACATAATACATATCTACAGAGAGTTACAACTAAAAACTATAGAATACACAATCTTCTCAGCATCACATGGAATTTATTCAAAAGAGGCCAGATAGTAGGCCATAAAACTTACATGAATGAATACAAAAAATAAACAAATAAATAGTACAATGAAACTATAAATCAATAAAACACCATAGAAATTATGCACACACATGAAGATTAAATAATACACTATTGAATAATCAATGGGCCAGAAAAGAAATTAAACAGATTCTACATCCAAAAAATAATGCCAGTACATCACCCCAAACATATGGAACACAATAAAAGCAATCTTAAAACTAAGTTAGTAACTTCGCCTTTAATCCCAGCACTCGGGAGGCTGAGGTAGGAGGAGCGTTGGGAGTTTGAGGCCCGCTTGGGCTACAATGCGAGCGCAAGGCTGGCTTGAGCTACATAGTGCGACCCTGCCTCAAAAAACTAGGGCCGGGAGTTTGGCTCAGTGGCATAAGCGCCTGTCTGGCAGGCGTGAAGCTGTGAGTTCGATCCCAGGTGCTGGGAAAAAAAAAAAAAAGCTAAGTTAGTAACTATACACACTCACATTGGAAAAACAAACACAAAATAATAATAATAATAATAACTTATGAAGCATCTCAAGATCTTAGAGAAGCAAGAACAATCCAAATATAAAGATAGTGAAAGAAAGGAAATTGCAAAGGTCAGAGAAGAACTTAATAAATTTAATATTAAAACAACAGTGCAAAGAATATATAAAGTGCTGATTCATCAAAAGATTAAAAAATGTTCAAACTCTTAGCCAATCTTACAAAATAATGAAAAGACCCATATCAATACAAGTAAAAAAGAGAAAAGTAGAAACAACAGACACCATAGAAATCCAGATTATTTGTAACTGCTTCAAAACTCTCTCCATCAATAAATTCAAGAATACAGGACTGAATAGATTCCTAGACATATATGAATTACCAAAAACTAAACCTAGAATATATAAAACCTCCAAATAATCCAATGACACCAATTAAACTAAACATGCAATACAAACATACCAAGTAAGAAAAACTCAGAACCCAAAGGATTGGCCACTGAATTCTATAAGAATCTTAGGGATGATCTAATGCAATATTCTTCAGACTCTTTAATAATATAGAAATAGAAGTAGTACTGCCACTCTGATTCCTGGGCTGGCATTATCTTGATTCCATAACCGGACAAAAACTGAAGTACAAAAACAAAACAAACAATTAAACATAAAATCCAGTCATCTTAATGAATATAGATGCAAAGTTTCTCAAAGAGATCCTGGCAAAATAATGCATCAAATCATTAACAAGTTTATGCAACATGAGTTAGTAGGCTTCATTCCACGTCACAGGATGGTTCAATATAACAAATAAATGTAAATTATCATATAAACAATTTCAAAATTATGATATAAACAATGACAAAAATAATGTAATCATCTGAATACTTTCAAAAAAGCCTTTGGGAAACACTGATACCTGTACATGCAAAAATTTACAAGAAAACAGGTACAGAAGAACTGTATTTCAATCTGATAAATGCCATATATGATAAAACTACTGCAAACACCTTATTAAATGGCATTATATAGAAAGTGTTTCCTTTAAAATGAAGAAAGAGAAAAAGTTGTAGGCTAGCGTCACTTTTGTTCAGTATAGTACTGGAAACATTAGGCAAACAATACGTAAGAAGATATCAAATTAATGTTGTGCCCATATGACACCCTTCTTTAAACAGAAGACCCAAAATATGCCTCCAAAAGAGTTCTAAAACTGATAAGCAGACTTAGGTAGGTAGCAAGACAGAAAATCAACACTTGACATTTAGTAATGTTTCAATAATTAATAACCAATAATGAGTCCACTGGGACAGATATAATAAAACAATATCATTCATAATAGCAGTAAGGAAAAAAATACTTGGAAATGAAGCCCAAAGGAGTGTAGGAACTTTGTCATAAAAACTTCAATACCATGAAAAAGGAAATTGAAGAACATAGCAGAAAATGAACATTATACTCTGTTCCTGCAGGGACAGAAAAAGCATTGTCAAAATGGCCGTATTCTCAAAACATACACATAAATTTATTGTAATCTCAATCAAAATGCCAACAGAATTTCTCATAGAACTAGAGAAAACCATCCTGAAATTCATTAGGAGCCAACAGAATTCCAGATAGCAAAAGAAATCCTGAGCAACATAAGCAAAACAGAAAGTATCACAATCCTAGATTCCAATTTATGTTACAAACCTTCATTAATAACAAATGGCATGGTACTTTCACAGAAAGAGACACATGAGTCAATTGAACAGACATGTAGATCAGCACAATAGAACAGAGGGCGCAGAAACAACTTCGATAATATTAAGCTGTCTGATCCTTGACAAAGTGACCAGAAATATAAACAGCAGGAAAGATAGACTAACAAATGGTTCTGGGAAAACTGGCTTTACTCGTGGAAGCTGAATGTCTAGATGAATCTCAACACATTTTGAGACTACAAAATTTGGTGAAATAATCCAGATGCTGAAGCTTAAATATCACATGGTTTCCCTTATATCAGTAAACCAAAATTTAAAGAGCAAAATCAAAGAGAGATATACAATAGGAAACAGGGAGATGGACCATTTGCAAATGAGAAGAGGATCTGAAGATAGAGGGGTTGAACTGGGAAGGAAAATGAAGGAGCGGTAAAAAGGATTGAAATCCCAACTCTCCAGTGTAAATGTATCCATCATGTGTCACAACTCAGTTGCTAGTATAAAAAGATTAGTAAAATAATTTTTAAAACTCTTTAAATGTTCTAGAAGATGACTTGGTGAACCTTCTTTGCTGCAAGCTGAACACCAGGACTTTGTAGTGTTTGTGGGGTCACAAATAAATCTACATTCCCTAGGCACATCCTACTACCAAAGGAAGAATTAAAAAGATGGATTGAGATTATCTAAATGATTTTGTTTAAATGAATTTTTAATCAGTTCATAAATCAAAAAGTGAAAGGAATACCCTAAATTGATGGGTGAAAACAGTTCAGGTAATTTGTTTCATTTATAATTGATGAAGTAGTTACAACATTTTTTAGTGTTTTTAAAAGGCTAGGCTTTCAACATCTTACATGTATTATCAGCATCTTACTATTATTGAGTTGATTCAGTTGTTTAACTGCATTATGGGGCTCCCAGAGATGAGGCCACAAACCAAGTGCACCTGGCCGATCTCTAATGTAAGAAGTCCTGCTGTCAGAGCTCACGTTTCAGTGTCATTTGCCACTTTCCCACAAATCACTGTTTCCTTTCCTTGACATTTGACTAATCCCTTCTCTTTTGGAGGGAGGGGCCAGCCAGTTCCCTCTGCTGTCTCTCTGCAGGTACTGATGCTCACTGTCCCAACTGTCCCTTTGCCAAATGCAAGTTTTTAAAGTCAGATACCAGGTCAAGGTCACTGGAAGGTGCACAGTGAATGTTTTCCACAATAATCCAGACTCCATTTTTCAAAACTGACATTTAATGCTGAGCCCATCATATAAGAATGTGTTAAAAATTCAAAAAGGAAAAGGAAGGTGAAACAAGCAGAATGCAGTCACAAAAGAAAAACTGAGTAAAAGCTATATTATGTGGTTTTTATTCTGTCTGTATTAGTGACAAACTTATTCACTTGTGTTACTTAAAGAGAATGCAAAACACATTATGCACTGAAGTCAGTGCCACCTGTCTTCATGTGAACAAACCAGGTTCAAAAACAGCGACGAGATCTGCCAGCCACGCCAAAGCTGGTTGATCCTGCTGGGGACAGATGCCCCCACTGCTCCTTCCTGGGTCTCCAGGTGCATTTCCAGGGTAACTGTTCAGTGCTGCCTGACAGTGTCCGGATCCTTTGCTTCTTATAACACAGGAAAGGATGCTGACCAAGTGCCAGGTGAGAAAGAGAAACTGGAGAAGTAATTCAGATAAAGGAAAATTTAACAAAAGTAAAGAAACGAAATACTACTCTGTAAATCATGCTATTTTTAGTTTTCTTTTAGAGTTCAATTTGTATTTATTTATTTTTAAACTTGTAGCACCAAATGCATTTATTAGAAAAGAAGAAAGTGATGAAATATCCTCATAACTTTCCTAAAGAAATTAGAAATGAGAGACAGAATAAAACCAAAAATAAATAGCAGAAAACGATAAATATCAGAAAATATAATCCCTCATCAAAATGCCAATATTGGACTTCCTCCAAGATGGCCGCCCAGATGACACCATGACAGGGAGGCTCCCTGAATATACCATCAAAATGCTGGAATATAAACTAATATAATAACAGAGAGAAGGAAAAAAGAGGGAGATGGGTCCTCTGGACCCAAGAGGAATCTAAAACGAGAACTGTAGCCCATGGAAAGAGTAAAAGAATGAAATAAAGGCAGAGACCTGTCTGGAGCGGAACCCAATCGGCGCTGCGACCCGAGCTGAGAAGGTACGATCCTGGTGCTCTTGATGCGCAGGGGAGCTGCTGGTGGATTTGCTGTGGTGCGGCGCGACGGCAGAGCCGACGGTCAACCGTGGAGCGAGGTGGTCGCGAGCGGGCTAGTGAGTGAACCCAGCAGCCCCCACCCCCCCACCCCAGAGGGAGAGCGAGGCACAGCCATTTTGAGTCCGGAACTGCACCTAATTAGGCACGATTCCCGGAAGGCTGTGGTGGAAACCGCGCGAGTGCCCTGGGGGTGATAGAGGAGGTTTGGTGGACGGCCCTGTATGGTTAACCAGACAGCAGCCCTATCCTCTCGCACACCGCAGTAGACATTCGCGGAGCAGAAACAGGCTTGGGAGAGGCAGTGGACCAACACGGCCTCACGGGCGAGCCCAGGAAAATGCCAAGACGAAAAGGCAGAGGGCGCTCTCCAGACTCCGATACAAACAGAACCAATCCCGGGGACACTAATGCTGACATGGTCGGGAGTCCAAAAATTAAACTCTCAGAGGAGTTGACAACAGAAGTGGGGAGACAACTCCACGAAGCTATGAAAGAAATTAAAGCAGCACTGTTAACCCAACTGAGAATTGAAATGAAACTCATAATCGGGGAATCGCTAAACGCCTCTAAAGGAAACATAGCA
>RJWM01048563.1:0-10183 GCA_004363535.1 Dasyprocta punctata
AAAAAAAAAGTAACAAGAAAAAGACAGCTGTATCAAAGAATCTCATAATGTACAACATGAAGAGCCAATTTCTTTTTTAGAAACTTAAGAGGTCAGAAGTCAGTGAGGGTAACTTTATGAAGTGCTGAAAGCAAAAGTAAGTGAATAAAAACTTGTCAACCAAGAATTGTCTGAGGTAAAACTAGCCTTCAGGAATGAGACACTTCCCATTTCCAAGTCCACAAGTAATGAGCTTGGAAGTTACTATTACATCTTAACAACAAGTAAATGGCTGAAAAAAAACTCCGATAAAAATCAACTCTTCATCCTTGCCAGAGGAGAGGACACAGGGTAAACTTCTACCCCTAAGACCAGAGAAACAAATGGGTAAATACAAGAGTTATGAGTAACTAAAGCAGAAACTGAAAAGTAGAATCCCCCTAAGGGAACATATGAAAGGGTAGGAAAACATCAGCTGTCATTAATAAACTGCTTGAGGTTCAGTGTGGACAATCCGAGGGAGACTCAGTCATGGAGTAGGTGAAACCATAATATTGTGGGAATTACCTACAGGGAGTTAAAAAGATTCTCACAGCAAATACAAAAAAAAAAAAAAAAAAAAAAAAAAAAAAAAAAAAGATTTCCTCATGTTTGGAGCAGGGGAAGGAGAAGGAGACATTTGAAACTGACAAAGCACTCTGATCCTCTGAACAAGACCTGACTTCGGGAGAAACTAGTTCACCAGATCCTAAAATGATAAGGTACTACCAGAGCCAAACGGGCCAGGGCCAAGGGAAATATTCAGCTACAGCCCACTCCCTTTATACTAACCCACCTAAGAGGGAAAACACTGAGAAAAACTTGTGAAGTCCACAGCACAGAGGCACAGGCTCACTAAAAGTCTAAGATTTAATTATAGGATAGAGAACAGTTCCTCTCTTCCCACACTTTTCCATTACATGCCAAACACCTTTTCATAGCACTTCCTTTTACAAGGTACATCATGTCCAGCTATCAAAAATGTTATAAAGCATACCAAAGGCAAAACTCACAATTTGAAGACACAGACTATCAGACTCCAATATGGCATGGATGCTGGAATTAACAGACTGGGAGTTTAAAAACAACTACGACTGAAAAAGCTAAGGGCTCTAGTGAATAAAGTACACAGAATTTAAGAACAGATGGGCAGTGAAGAAGGAAGACAGAAATCCTAAAAAAGAATAAGAAGGAAATGCAAAAGATCAAAAACAATATAACAAAAACAATGCCTTTGATGGCCTTTTTTTTTGTATATGGGACATGGCTGCATAAATCATCTCTGGGTTTGAAACTATATCAATAAATTTCAAAAACTGAAAAGCAAAGAGAACAAACACTGAAAAACAAAAATAAGCACAGAATATCCATGGACTGTGTGACAACTACAAAAAGGTATATAAAATGCATATAGGAACATGGGAAGAAAGGAACAAAGAAATAACAAACAACAATGGCTGATAATTTGTCCAAATTAATGGCAGACATTGCACCACAATCCAGGAAGCTCAAAGAACATCAAGCAGGATAAATGTTAGGAAACCTACACCTAAACATACCATTTTCAAGGCTGAGGTAGGAGGAGCATTGTGAGTTCAACGCTAGCTTGGGCTACAACGTGAGCAAGGCCGGGCTGAACTACATAGTGCAACCCTGCCTCAAAAACACTAGGGCCAGGATCTTGGCTCAGCGGCTTAAGTGCCTGCCTGACAGGTGTGAGCTTGTGAGTTTGATCCCTGGTACTGACAAAAAACAAAACAAAACATACCATTTTCAAATTAAACACGAAATAATGAAAAAATCCTGAACTTTAATGTACTATGGTCCATTAATTTTCATTGCTGTCTATTCTCTTACAATGGCTAATTTATGCATCGAGTTGACTAAACTATGAAGTGTGCGTATCAAACATTGTTTCTGATGTGTCTGTGAATGTATTTCCAGGTGAGACTAGCATTTGAGTCTGTGGACTCAGTCAAGCAGATTGCACTCTGTTATGGATTAAAAACTGGTAGTCAACACCAGCTGAATTACATTGGCATGGTGCTGAGTGTAGATGGCCCACCTGAGGAAAGTTTCCAGCATAAATAGAGATGTGGAGAAGAGTAAGGCATTGTGGGTTCTCCTAAGTGTCGCTGTTTTGAGCCATTGGTTCTCCTGGAGGAGCTTGTCATGGCTAGCTTCCCCAATATGGATTTGGCCATTATCTTCGGAGGAGCTCAGGACCTTGTTGCTGAGAATGGCTGTGGTTCATTTTGGTGGAGTTCTGCTCCTTACACTGAGCATCGCTTCCTGGGTCTTGGAGGGGAAGATGTGTGCTGTTTAATCTCCAGGAGAAGGTTGTCACGCTGTGCTTCCTGAACTGTACTCGACTGTTCTCATCATCAGAGGAGCTCTGGACCTCACTGCCGATGAGGATGGCTGTAGTACTTTTCAGGGGAGCTCTGGTCCTTATTTTGAGTGTGACTTCTCAGCTCCAGTGTAGAACCCTCAACCTACTGGCACAGCTCCTTCACTGTGCTGGTATAGACTCTCTAGCTTCCACTGCTGACCTTTGGGCCTTCCCAGCACAGGTCCATACAATAGACTGGCATGAGTCCTTGTCGTGGGCTCTAGACCTCTAGTTGGACTCATGGGAGGCACTGCATTGGGCTCTAGGACTCACGCAGGACTCTGGGACTCATTCAAGGCAGCTGGACTCAGGCAGGACATTGCTGTGGCATCCAGGCCCTTGGCTGAATATTCTGGGTCTTTAGTGTCGTGGACAGATTTTCCTCCACTTTCTTGTGTTTAACTCTGGGTGACCATCATGAAACAGTATTATAAATTCTGTGTCCTGATGTAATTGTTCTCCTTGTAACCCCTGACTACAACCCCCTCCCGCTGTGGATAGGCATTCTATCTATTAAGAGCCTGGAAAGAACAAAAAGGTGGAGTAAGGGGGAAATGGGAAATTCTCTCCTTTTTCTTTCTGATTGCCTTCTTGACTTGACAAAGACATAAATCTTCTCATGTCTCTGGACTATAATTTATACCATTGGCTGCCCTCATTCTCTGGCTTTCAGACTCAAACTAGAATTAAATCTCTGGCCTTCCAGGGTCCCCTGGCTGCAGACTGCAGATCATAGGCTTTCTTGGCCTCCATAGTCATTTGAATCAACTCTTCATAATAAATTTTATTTACCAAAATATATATCCTATTGGTTGTTTTTCTGGAGAGCCCTAAGTAAAATAAATTTTTATGTACATGATATCTATGTCCCTACCATCAATGTTAACTCTATGAGTCAGGTACTATATGTCAAACACACAGCAGACAAACAGTGTCTACAATTTAAGACCAAGGAAATCTTTCTCTTGCTGAGTCAATTTTGTTTTCTTTCTTTCTTTTTTTATTTAAGAGAAAAAAGACATAAAAGAAAGACAAAAAGGAAAAGAGACAAACAAAGGACAACAGCAAATCCACAACAGTAACTTTATAGGTTTACAAAACAAGATAGAAACTTGACAATGGTTGCAATATTGCATATAGTTACCTTCAACACAGTTGTTTACATTAACAGATATAGACATGTGAAATTGATCTAATCATATAAGTATTAACCGATATTTCTCAATAACTACTACATTCAGTAGTATAGTCATTTTAGTTATCTTACATATACATATATACAGGTTTATGGTTTTTCCTTTTCCCTTCCTTCTTTCTTCCTTTTCCTTTTCCCAATTACTTTTGCTCTTTGAGCAGTTTTTTACCCTTACACAGTATTTATTGTAGATTTTGGATGATATATACTTGTCTGGGTTACTCTTACTTTTTTCTCATTGCTGGGACAAAATACCTGACACCCAAAATGAAGGAAAGAAAGGTTTATTGATCTTACAGTTTTTGGAGGTTTCAGTCCATAATCAGCTGGCTCCAAGGCAGAGTGGCATGGCACAGGGACAACACTTCAAGGCAGCAGCAAGCAAAGGCAGCCAGAGCCAAAAAGGGGCAAGAGCAAGCCTCGTTCTCTCCCTTATATTGTACACAGGACACCTCCTCCCCATTCCAGGGTGGGTGTAGCATTCACAAATCTCATTGCCTTCCTTTCCACAGGATGAGCATATTTACAAAGTAAGAACCCTGGCTCCCTGCTGAGTCTCTCAGTTAAACTTATGACTTTCTCAAATTGACACAATGAACAGGTAACTGCTTGTGTTCTACAAGTCAGGATGTAGAGCTGCTGCTTTACTTAATTAAGCTTCTGGACTTCACAAGTTGACACAGTGTACAAACCATAACAATACTGTTTCAGTTTTTTACACTAGAGAGACAATATGGTATTTACACATGTGGGTTTGATTTATCTCACTTATGAGTATGGTCTCAAGTCGTGACCATTTACTTATAAAAGTCTCAATGAAATCTTTCTTGATAACTGACTAGTACTCCATTGTATAAAAATACCACATCTTTTTTATCCATTCCTTGATTTATGGGCACTTGGGCTGTTTCCAAGATTTGGCTTTTACAAATTGCGTTGCTATAAACATGGGTGCACATATATCACTGTGGTATGATGTTTTCAATTCTTCTGGGAAAATGCCCAGAAGTGGGATAGCTGGGTCAAATGGGATCTCTAATCCTAGGTTCTTGAGGAATCTCCACACTAATTTCCACAGTGGTTGCACCAGTCTACACTCCCACCAATAGTGGAGGAGAGTTCCTTTTTCCCCACAGTCCCTCCAGCATTTGCTGTTGCTTGATTTTTTGATCTTGGCATTCTTTCTGGAGTGAGATGGAATCTCAGTGTTGTTTTAATTTGCATTTCCTGAATGACCATTGATGTTGAACATGTTTTCATATATTTATTTGCCATTTGTATTTCTTTTTCTGAGAAGTGTGTATTCATCTCAGATACCCATTTTTGGATTGGGTCCTTGAATTTTAGGGGCCTGATTTCTTTTACTTCTTTATATGTTTTAGATAGAAGTTCTTTGTCTGATGGACACTTGGCTAAGATATTTTCCCCATTTGTGGGTTTTCTTTTCACTCTGTTGGAGATTTCCTTTGACATGCAAAAACCTTTTAGTAAGATGAGATCCCAGTTGTTGATTCTGGGAAGTGTTTCCCATGCAGTTTGATTTTTGTTCATGATCTCTCTGCCTACTCCTATGTCATCAAGATTTTCTTCCTACTTTGTCTTCCAGCAAATTTAGTGTCTCTGTTTTAATATTCAGATCTTTGATCCATTTTGACTTTAGTGTAGTGCATGGTGATAGACATGGATCTAGTTTTAGTTTATGGCATATAGAAAGTCAGTTTTTCCAGCACCATTTGTTAAAGAAGCTATCTTTCTTCCAATGTACATGTTTGGCCCCTTTGTCAAAGATGAGGTGGCTAAGTGTGTTTGTAGTTGTGGCTATATCTTCTAATCTATTCCATTGATCTTCAGGTCTGTTTTGATTCCAGTACCATGCTGATTTTATCACAGTAGTTTTGTAGTATAGTTTCAAGTCTGGGATTGTGATGCCTCCTGCCTTCCCTTTGTTGCCCAGAATTGCCTTTGCTATTCTAGGTCTCTTCTGGTTCCAGATGAATTTTAGGGATGAGTTTTCTAGCTCTGTGAGGTATGCAGGTGGTATTTTTTGATTGGGATTGCATTAAATTTGTGTAATGATTTTGTGAGAATGGCCATTTTCACGATGTTTGTTCTTCCTATCCATGAAGAGGGACTATCTTTTCATTTTATGAAATCCTCTTCGATTTCCTTCTTCAGAGTAATGGAATTTTCACTGTATAGATCTTTTACTTTTTTTGTTAGATTGATTGCTAAGTATTTCATTTTTTTTGATGTTATCATGAAGGGTGTGGTTTCCCTTATTTTTCTCTCAGTGACTTTGTTGTTTGTGTACAGGAATGATATTGATCTTTGAGTGTTGACCTTGTATCCAGCAACATTACTGAATTTTAGTTATTACATCTAGAAGTCTTGTAATGGATTTTTGGCATCTTATATGTACAGTATCATATCATCTGCAAATAAGGATAATTTTACTTTTTCCTTTCCTAGCCTTATTCCCTTTATTTCTTCCTCTTGTCTAATTGCTCTGGCTAATGCTTCCAGAACTATATTAATAGGACTGTTGATAATGGACATCCTTGTTTTGTTCCTGATTTTAGATTGAAAGTTTTCAGTTTCTGTACATTTAGTAAGATGTTGCCTGTTGGTTTATGATATATGACAGTTATCAGGTTGAGGTAGACACCATCTATTCTGATTTTCTGTAGGGTTTTTATCATGAATGAGTGTTCGATTTTGTCAAAAGCTTTTTCTGCATCTATTGAGATGATCATGTGATTCTTGTCCTTGGCCCTGTTGATATGATGTATTACATTTATTGATTTGCATATGTTGAACCATCCCTGCATTCCTGGGATGAATCCTACTTGATTCTAGTGTATAATCTTTCTGATAACTTGCTGTTCTATTTGCCAGTATTTTCTTGAGTATTTCTGCATCTACGTTCATTAGGGAGATTGGCCTGTAATTTTCTTTTTTGGTTGGGTCTTTCTCTGGTTTTTGTATTAGGGTAATACTTGTTTCCAGGAATGAATTAGGGAGACTTACTTTCCTTTCAATTTCATTGAAGAGTTTGAAGAGTGTTGGCATTAAGTCTTCCCTAAATATCTTGTAGAATTCAGCAGTGAATCCATCGGGACCTGGGCTTTTCTTTGTTGGTAAGGTTCTAATTACGTTTTCAATTTCATTAGCTGAAATTGGGTTATTCAGCAGTTTTACATCTTCTTGATTCAGTTTTGGTGATTTATATGTTTCTAGAAATCTGTCCATTTCTTCTGCGTTATTGAATCTATGTGAGTAAAGGTTTTCGAAGTAGTTGTTGATGATCTTCTGCATTTCCACAGGGTCTGTAGTGATTTCACTCTTTTCATTTCTTATTGCATGAATCTGAGTTTTTTATTTCCTCTTTTTGATAAGGTTGGCTAGGAGTTTACCAAGTTGATTTATTCTTTCAAAGAACCAACTCTTCGATTCATTAATTCCTTATAGTGTTTTCTTAGTTTCAATTGCATTAATTTCTGCTCTGATATTGATAATTTCTTCCCTTCTTTAGGCTTTGGACTTAACTTGCTCTTCTTTTTCTAGAAGTTTGAGGTGTAGCATTAGGTTGTTTATGTGTGTTCTTTCCATTTTTCTGATGTGGGAGTTTAGTGCTATAAGTTTCCCTCTGAGGACTGCTTTCATTGTGTCCCACAGGTTCTGGTAATTTGTATTTGCATTTTCATTCAATTGTAGATATTGTTTAATTTTTTGTTAATTTCTTCTGTGACCCCTTGATTGTTTAGGAGAGTATTATTTAATTTGCATGTGTTTATGGGGTTCTTGTGGTTTTTTTGTCATTCATTTCTAATTTTGTTGCACTATGATCAGATAATATGCATGGAATTATTTCACTTCCTTTGCATTTACTTAAGCATATTCTGTGGACCAGTATATGATCTATTTTAAAGAATGATCCATGTGCAGCTGAGAAGAATGTGTGTTCTGATGTTGATTGATGGAACACTTGGTACACATCTTTTTTTTTTTAAGAGAATAAAGACAGAGAAAAGAATAACGAAAAGCAAAAGAGACAAACAAACAAAAACAACAAATGCAATACAATAACATTATAGGTTTACAAAATGAGATGACTGGAATTTGACAGTGGTTGTAATATTGCACATTGTTACCTTCCAAGGGGTGCTTTAGATTAACAGACATAGGCATGTAAAATTGATGTAATCAAATGAGTATTAACTGTTCTTTTTCAATAACTAAAGCATTTAGTAGTATAGTCATTTTAACTATCTTATTTATACCTATATACAAATTTATGTCTTTTTCCTTATCCCTTCCTTCTTTCCTCCTTTCCCAGTATAAAACTCTTGTTATCTTCAAAATAACTGCCCATACCATCAGGCGTAATATAATCAAACTAAATAGTACAGAATAAAACCAATAAAAACCAAAACAATGGAAACAATACACAGTAAAAAAACACTGATTACTATAATGCCTCACATTATCTTCTAAGCAGTTGCCTACATCATCAATCATAATACAATCTAACAAATCAAAATAGGATAAAATCGCTCCAAATAAAATAATGAAAGCAATACAGGGTTTCAAAACAAGGTGATCAGATATCAATAATGGCCACCATAATGTATTTTGTTATCTTTGAAATAACTGTCTATGCCATCAAATATAATAAAATTAGGCAAATAGAGATAGAATAATACCAAACTAAACAGCTCAATGAAAATAATAAAGGACTCAAATCCTGATGGTAGATTAACAATGGCCTCTGACTGCCCTTTTTAGACATTTCCTCCCCTTTCATTTTTACAATATGTATTGCGTATTTTGAATTCTACTAACTCCTTTAGTTTTTTTTTTTTTTGTACTAGGGAGATAACATGATGTTCACTCATGTGGCTCTGGGTCATTTCACACATGAACATGATCTTAAGTTGTATCCATTTACCTACAAGAGGCTTGAGGTCATTTTTCTTTATAGCTGAATAGCTTTCCATTGGATAAAAATGCCACATCTGTCTTGTCCATTATGTAGCTAATGGGAAGCTACCTCCACTCCTTTCTGGTTCCCTGTCACATACAGCGTTGCTTTCTCTCCTTTGACTTTCAGACTATGAACCCCCTTTCGAGTTTAATGTGTTTCTTGTATAAAGCATATTGATGGATCCTGTCTCCTGATCCACTCTGCCTGTGTTTCTTTTTATTGGTGAGTTGAGGCCATCTACATTAATGGTTAAGGCCTACATATACTGCCTTGTCTCTGTCATGCTATTTTTCTGCTGTTGGCTGCCTACTTTTCCTCTCTATTCAATTGTCTGCCCTGTTCGGTGATATCCCTCTGTCACTGTTTCTGGAGCTGTGGTCTTTTTTATCTCTCTAAAATGTCCTTCAGTATTTTTCATAGAGTTGGCTTGGGGGTCATAAATTCCTTCAGTTGTTCTTTGTCATGGAAGTATCTTGTTTCTCCATTAATTTTGAAAGATAATTTTGCAGGATACATCAATCTGGGTTGAAAGTTGTTTTCTTTCAGGACTTGAAATACTTCACTCCAAGCTCTTCTTGACTTGAAGGTTTGTGTTGAGAAGTCTGCTGTGATTCTGATAGGCTTTCCTTCATAGGTGGTCTGTTTCTTTTCTCTGACAGCTTTTAGTATTTTGTTCTTGTGCTGTATTTCTGATACCCTAATTATTATATGTCTGGGCAAAGATTTATTTTGGTTATGGTTAATTGGGGTTCTGTGTGCCTCACTTACCTGTATATCAGATTCTCTTCCTGTGTTTGGAAAATTTTCTGCTATTATTTCTGCAAATAGTCTTTGCAGGTCATCAGTATTGACCCCTGCTTTTTCATTGATGCCTATTAATCTTATGCTATTTCTCTTGGAATCATCTTGCAGCTGTTGAATTGTTGTTTCCTGGTTCTTTGGTATTTTTAAGAGATCTTTTCTTTAATGATCGTAAGCTTCCATGCTGTCTTCAAGGTCTGTGATTCTATCTTCAGCTTCATTCAAGCGATTTTGCCAACTTTCCATGGAATTTTTCATTTCCTGAATTTCCCTTTGAAGCTTTTTCATGCATTTTAGTTGTGTCTTATTTTGTTCAAATTTCCAACATTTTCTTATGTTCTTCCATTTCTTTATCTTGATCTTCTTTAGATATAGCATTTCATTCATAATGATTGTCATTTCCTTTTTAGCTGAGAGATTATTTCTGATTTGAGTTTCTCTATAGCGTCATGGAGTTGTTTCTTTACTTCATTTGCTATCATTTCAGAAACTTCAGCTGTGTGACTCCCAGTGTCATTTCAGCATCTCTTGGGTTTGTTCTCAGTGGGCTGAGGGGTTGAGACTGCCTGTTGCTCTTTTGTTTTGTCATTTTTTTTCTGGGACCTGTGTGGCTGTGCAGGCAACCTCCCAATGGATTGCCCTGGAACACTGTGCTGGGTAGAGCTTCAATCCTCCAATATCCCCATGGCTAACCAGGGCACACACCCAGATCATGGTGCTCAACCCTTATGTTCTGTGGTCTGTGAGGCTGTCTGTGTGTTCCCCTGATGTACTTTGTTGGGTTGCTCTGGGA